>JAPYYV010004486.1:0-17032 GCA_030522625.1 Copidosoma aretas
ATGATATTTATTAATTAAACAAGTCGCTTTCTTCATTGACTCCGCCCCACCCTTCAGTACAATCCTACGAGAAGGACTGTACTCGAGACGTACGTACTACACAAAATTGCCGTTGAATACAAAACTATAATAAATTACAAGGTACATCGACTACATCATGAAGAAAATAGCCACTTTAGAATATATGAAATCAGGCGTAATTGCGTTGTTGGAAGATGGGTGGATGGGGCGAATAGGGGTTGATTTGATGCAGACACATAAGAAATATTTTATGTTACAATGCAGTCGATAAAACAGTTTTCTGTCGTATTCCAGCATCACTCAGCTAGCCCATAAATTTGAAGATTTTGGGGATTGACGTATGGGGTGAAATTTTAACTACAACAGATGGCATTGGCACATGTTATTGTTAAAGCCCCCAAGAAGCTATGTTTCCATTGCCATCCGTTTTGATCATTTTCACCGCCTTCAATAATTAATTGTGCAACATCCTTGCGGTAAAAACGGAATATCACATGTATTTCAGAGAGCCAAACAATAATTTCCCAAGACTTGAAGGTTTTAAAGTGGTGGTTCCAAAATTGGTCAAATTTCTAATTTGCTCGGAGAATACTCTCACAAGAAAATGCAATTAAACTTAAGCTCTTGGAGAATTAAGACGTTTCATATTTTAAAAATATTGAGTATCGCAGACATTTTTTCAATTTTTTCTGTCATGATAAGTCCATGCAAACAGGTTTGCAAACTCGGGAAGTCAGCCTCCCAAAATAATAATAACGGTCTGGCAAGTGTAAGACTCCATATATACGCACCCTAACGCAATACTACCTCATTCTATGATCATTTGAATTTTTTTAATTCGCATCCGAACTTCGGATAATTTGAATTCCAAAGTCAAGCCTCTGTGACCTCTGATGGCGGAGTTTTTGGCACACATAGGTAACTTATACATGTACTAAACGCATGGCACCATCTCGGCCAACCAAATTTAAAAAGCTCTCACAACTCATCAAACACTCAATCAAGTGAAACTTTTGATAATTTATTAGCTCTGTTCCTATAATTGGTATAGGCCTATATGCCGTAAACCATTAAAATTCGGCATTAGTAATATACTATCCATACTGTGAGCTGTCTTTCACCAATATAAGTTTCGTTCAACTCCGACAAAGACCGCAGAGGCTTTACTTTGAAAAAATTTGTGACTTGTCCTGCAGTACATAATTCGGCATAAGTCGCGCATTTACTTACTAATACGTCGTAAGGTCAAAATTACACGCAGCAGAATGAAGCCAAAGGCCTATAGTGCTGAGCGTAGGTCGGATTATTTTCAACGCTGTGTAGCAATTGTACACGAAAATTTCTTACAGTGTATAGTTCACGAGGACATTTGTCATTCTTCAGGTCCCTTTTCATGCTCAACCCAAAACGCTGAAAGTTTTGTTTACTCTTGTGATGTAGTTTCTCTTCTATATATGTTTTGTACTTATGGCACCTGTTCATGTGAACACTGATCAACCTGCAGCACTTGTGATATAGTTTCTCCTTCCATCCGTTCATTACTTTTTTTCAGCGCTCCCGCTGAAAAGTTGAAACCAAACGAACTTTCTAGCGTTTTTAGCGTTTGCATGAAAAAGGGACCTAAAGAATGACGAACATTCTATGTACCAATCCAGTTCTATCATCCCATTCGTCGGCTTCATTCTGCTACGTATAATTTTGACCTAAAACCTTTCCCTGCACTGTAAAAAATACATTCGTGGATTTACTAGTTGGATAGTAAAATATACAACATTCAATGATGTATAAATACAGTTATTTTGTAATAATATGAAACTTTTGCAATTTTACTACATTCATCATTAGAAATAATCCGACCTATATTAAATATAGTAATTTTATTACATTGTAAGTTGCGAATTTTTTACAAATTTTGTAGTAAATTTACTTGCTTTGCTTTCTCGCTCATATAATAGAATATTCATTGTTTTTATTGCAATGTATGTCTTTTTATTTCAACTTCGACATTGGGAAAGGCTTTCATTCCATTTTCAGATACCACACGTCTCCACTAGTCGCGTATAATACTCTCATGCCGAATAAATATGAATTTGGTTAAAATATTATGTACTGTTGTATTGAAAACACATTAATATTGATAAAAAATAAATGCATATATTCAGCACCTTATCAACAAGAGGCAGTGGACAGCGGATATTATAATTATTCTTCAGCTTATGACTATCAAGGCCAGTCTGCAAATTACACTCCTATGAGCTATGGGACGAATTAGTATGAATACACTGCAGAATAATATGGTCAGTTTTTTGTCAGATTGTACATCATATTTGTTTTTGTTGTTATCTATGTGTCGTAAATTTACATTTTTTATAAGAACAGACAGTAAACTAGACTTTGTTATTTAATCTTATGATTTGTTGGTTTCGTCATTTGTAACATATTAGAAATGCTTTTTGTTTGTACTTACCCACTATTTTGTTTATTTTTTGCACACCTGTTATCACATCATTTGATGATGTCATCTTGCATAGAGTGCTGCACTACCTCTTGTTAATTGGAAAATAAATTTCTTTTTGTACAAAAAAAAAATTATTTTCTACAAGTTCATGAACTTTGCATTTTTAAAGAGAAAGTACTTGAAAAACTGTCATTAATGTTATTCATAGAAAAATTTCTTAGAATTTTTATTGCTTATTTCGAAATCTGTCTCAAATCATCGATGATGAAATATTTGTATCGTTTACTTCATCATAATCACTTTTAGTATTTCAAAAACAAAAAGCAACTTTCAGGCTTGAACAAACAATACACTGAAAAAAATTCGGTCTGATATTGCTACCAAAAACTCCAGCAAACGCGCTCCACAAATACATAGGCTGTGTTCCGCAAACAGTGACATCAGTAAGTGCAAGAGAGACAGCATGACATGCTGTCTCTTTCGCACTCACATGATATACCACTGGCTTACTGCTGTCACTGTTTGCGGAACACAGCCTACGTTCTCAAAAGCCCCCAACTGTGGCCTACACTCAGCACCACCTGTGGCTGGCTGCACGCACCACGGTTGAGTGTATGTAGTTGGAACCACCGTGGTCCGAAATCTCTCCCACAAGTGATCGGACAAAATATGAAGGAGAGATTTGTCAGCCACTCGTGGTCGAGATTCGGGACCACGGTGGGCCTACCTTGAATCCCTCAACTGTGTGGTTTCTACCTTGCACTACCTGTGGCGCCACTTGTAAGCCACTCGTGAGCGTAAATGCGTCTCGTCAGACTGTGGTACCTCCAGGCAGACCAAATTTTTAAAAAAATTTCAAGTACTCTTCTCGCTAACTATTAATTATGTACATTTTCTTCCAAAAGTTTCATCCTAGCCATTTTCTATTAATGTTATGCATACTGGACGTCGCATCTAATGTTATGTTTTTAATCGTAGATTATGCAGGCCATGAAGCTATTTACGGAGTCCAGAGCTATGGTGAGTACCAATACTAAAACGGGGATTAGAAAAAACAAATAAGAACTGCGCATAAAAAACTTCGCGTTGATTCTACACTCCCATTCTCATTGTCTCAAGCAATCCTGCTATGATTTTATTTTCCCTTTTTTTAAGTGAAAGCTTGAAAAAAAAGCATTAGTAACTGGTGACCCTCATTTTTTGTGAATATCAATGGTTTCTCTTTTTTTTACATTTATTATTCATAGAACTTCAAAATAACATTTAATAAATGTTCGTAGTTGGACTAATATAGATCTATCTTCTTCTTCGATTGAACTTATACAGCGTTAAGCAAGGAGCTATACTACGAATATTTTATAAATGTTATTTTAAAGTTATGTAGACAAGAAATTTAAAAAAAAAAAAAAAAACAAAAAAAATTAAAAAAAAATAATTAAAAAAAAAAAAAAAAAAAAAAAAAAAAAAAAAAAAAAAAAACCAAACTTATTGTATTTACAAACAAAAATGAGTCACCATTTGATTGCCTGTATATTTATACAGTCTTTAATTGAAAGCTCAAGTATTAAAGAGAAAAAATTGATAATTTTTATGTGACTTGCTCTTTATATATTTAATTTGTAAAAACATAGATGTAGTTTGAATAATACTTTTGCCAAGTTTTCTGTACGTTTTTATTGAACTTTGGACATAGGTAAAGATAGGTTTGTATTACTTGAGAGCAGTAATACATTTCCAAATATACAGTTAGTACGTGAGAAAAAGATACAAGATGCGTGTGCGATTGTTTGCAACATTAATAACAAATTGTTAATTACTTCTTTTATATGTACATAGATAATATATCGTGTAACAGTTTTAAATATAATAACTACTGCATTGGAATGCTGTTTGAGTCCATCTTACGAATGTTTTGCAAAAACTTGTTTAAAAACAGAAGTGTATATTTAAACAAAGTAAATGTATGAATGAAATCATAAATAAAGACGTTAAACCATAACGTCGCGACGATTTCTTAAAATTTACATTTATAAAGTCAGATTTAGACTTTTTTTTTTTTTTGTATAAAATAAGTCATAATTTTTCTTACCTAGCTTGTGAAAAGTTGACTTTTGTTTCATTTTTAGTTTCTTTTATTTTAAATATTTTTAAAAATTAATAGTCTTTTTAACTACAAAAATTGTATATTTAAAGTTGATAAAAATTTCTAAAATTTATTTATAACTTTTCACTTGTGGGTAAAAAGATTTTATGCTAATCAAAATATGATTGATGAGTTTTATGGATGAATACTTACTGAGATTTCTTAGCCCCACTTATACAATTAATTGATACAAATTCATTCACAATAAAGCCGAGTACGATTATTTGAAATATCAATTGATGAGTACTAGTAATATGAATACAACAAAATAATGATTTTGTTCCATGAATTATCCGGCGTATATAATATAGTAATGGCAATTTCTTACAATTAGAAGAATAACTTAGTACGAAAAAAATTGTAGAAGTATGATTATAATTGTGATTAGAACATAATTGAAATAATATGCATACACAGTTGAAAAAAAGATAATTTTTCTTCTTTTTTTTTAAATCTGTATATATTGTGGACATGATATTGAAAAGGTTATTTTTCACTGCAATACCATTAATGGATTTCCTTGGTCTTCGAACAAAACCATGAGACATAACTGCAAAAAGGTCTTCGAACTACAATATTTTAAATTAATTAATTTAAAAAATATAACCTGATCACCACCTTAATATAGGCCAGAAATGAGTTTGAAGGAAAATAATTTCAATTAATCATGTGTAGAGAAAAATAATTTAAAAGATAAGTTTTTGTGTGACTGAGAGATGAAATGACTATGTGTAAAATTGTTTTTGTTTTCATTTTTTTATTCTTTCAGCTTTGATAGAAAATCTTAGATCTATTTGACAAAGAATAGAAATAAAATGCATTGTCAAACTGTCTTTATGTAGTTCATCCATATGTATCTAACTTTGTAAGCTATGAAATCAGTTTTAACAATGAAGCACTAAAAAAAAATATTGAAAATAAATTCAAAGTATACATTTCATTTATTACCTCCTCATAATGATAGCAACTGAAGATCAGTTTTTATACATCAAATTTCATCATTAATGTGTAGCATAGCATCAATAGTTAATATTTATAAAAGCAATTTATACTCTTAACTTTCACAACTGGATGAAGGACAATTTTTTTCAACTTGATGATAACAAAACTTGTGATAAAAAAAAAGCAATATATTCTCTCAAAAACTGTATAATCTATTATACTGTTGAAAAATTATTCCTGTGAAAAAGTTGATTTTAATTTTGCGTAAGTATTTCACAAATAATATGTTTGAAAAGATGTTTTCTTTGAAATTCATGCATTTCATATTAGATTTTCAATTTTATTTGCATCTCTCAAAAAATATCTAAAAAGTAACTGCAATTTTAATAAAAATACCAGCACATACAAACTAAAATATAATCACTAAACTCCCAAAGCTGGGAAGCTTCAGTGTAGGTATACAAGATTCATCATAAAAAAGTTTATTTGCAAATATTTTTCCTCATCTAGTTTGATTTATTTTGACCATTCATTAAAAAATTTTATTTTACGATGTTTCTTATGTATTTATGTGGTAGTCGATTTAAGTAATTTTGAAAAAAAAATTGCATAAATAAAAAAAATGTACTGTGCAGTGAATTTACATAAATTCAGTTTATTTCACAGGCAACAAGCTAAAATACTTTCAGCAATGATTGCAATGATTGCAAACATACCAGCAAGGATACCAATGCAATAATAATTAAAGCACACGAGAAATAATGGCGCATCTTAAGACAAGCAAACAACTGATAATAATCTAACCAGTCAAATAGATTCATACCAAAAGTATATCCAAATGGAAAATTGTACAAATACATATTACATATTTTGAATTTAAAAAATCCATCATGGCGATCCAGAAACCTCTATGAATCAATGTAAATACAGGATGTAAATAAAAATACCAAAACCATAAAATGATACTTATGTATATAAATATATATATACAGACTGTTCCCAAAGAGGTTTCGAGGTTTCGTTCATTTGACAATAAAGAATTTATCAATATCAATATAATATGAGCAAACATACTTACAAAATAAAAGTAAGATCAAAAGGCATACGTTTTTACGTTAATGTATTTGCATAAAATGCCTAATCTAAAGCCTCAACTCAAGCACTAAGTCAATTGAAGGTGAGTAAAAAAAAAAATTCAGTACCTTTCATCTTTGTTTGAAAAGTTTTTGAGACGAAACAAGATAAAATTTTGCTTTGTCAGATAACAAAAAAGTAATAATGAGCCTGTGAATGAAACAAAAAAATCTTATTATTTAACAAAGCACTAAAATACGTATCATTTGCTCTATTTGAGAAAAAATATAAATAAATCAAATTTGTGTGCTACAATATGTGAAATAGCGATTTGTTGAAAAAAAAAAGTAAAATAGTCGATAACAATTTTATTTTCTTGCAAATAATGATTTACTATGAGAAAGTTAGGAAAGGTTTTGATGAGATATTTTACATTTTTGAAAGTCACAAGAGATCCACCCTCAAAAAACGCCAACTTATTTCTGAGAAAAGAAAAAAGCTTAACAGACTATCGGATTCGAGTGCCTATTATAAATCAATGAATGGTTGAATTCCACTGAAACGCAAAGTAATCGCCGTCTTTTTAGGTTGCATAAGATATTGATTAAAATATAATTAAAAAATCCTGAAAGTCTGAGCTTAAAATTTTATTAAGAAATCAATGTTTAATTACAGAATTCTAGAAACGAACTTGTTACAAAAAAATAGGGCAGATTAGTTAAAAAAGAAAAAAAAAATCTTTTTTTTTTTATCTATTTACTGACTTTTACTGAATACTAATAGATGTGGTTTCGACTTTTTTTCTTAGGATACTGAAGATGACTGAAGCTGAGGTTTACCAAGTCGTGATTCAAATCACTGGTCAATGACTTCTGGCTGCCTCAAACGCACCCTAACTGTGATACAAAAGAAGCTCTTCCAAAAGACTGATGGACTGTGATAAATGTAAATGTTTTTATATTGTTATTTCAACGATCAAACTCTTTGAACTTTATTTTGTTCATTGCCAAGAAAATGACAGTAATTTTTTTTTTTTTTTTTAATGAATGATGATTATTGAAACGACTGAGATAATAAAAGTTATTTTTAATGATATAATTTATTTGTCACAAACTCATTTCGTTTCAGTTGTTGCCAATTTATTATAGCTTATACTACTATACTCTTTACTCATCATATTTCATCCATGGCGTAAAAAAACAAATTTTCCTTGATTTACTACATCGATCATTATTCATGGAACTAGGAATTTTCTGTTTAATAAAACGCAAAGTATCATCCCTCCCGAAGTCCCGTCTGATTCATTTCTGCGAATCCATCGTCCATGACAGTGAAAAAATAAAGCCTGGATCTCCTCATAACAATTATCGGGGAGATGCTGCCTCGTAAAATTGCCACAAGCTACACTTGTTTCCCCCCGAGATGAGATCTCACACGCGCAGCAGACTAGCGATGAATTCTAAACGAGCAGACACGTTGAATTTCCTTAAAAAAAAAGCTCGGTTACTTGGACGGTAAAATTTACTTCCCAAATTCGCGCAGTCCTGTCGCGTGTAATTACGTTGTACCAATCAAAAGCCGCATCTCTAATCCGACCGCGGTGCTCGCTCGATTCGCTATATACGTATATAGTATACATAGTATAATTAACGCGTCTGTGTCTGCTCGGCGGTGCAGCGGGTGGATTATATTGTGCTGTGACAAGAGCTTATTTTTCAAGTTAAGCTCGGCCGTTCGTCTTCCCGCAAACGCAAATGCAATTCATTAAGTACTTTCGGCCGCGGCTTGTTTAGTGTTACACCTATCCGTGCGAACGCGTGCATATTATAATTACATCTGTTCCGTTCTCTTTCGTGGCGTTGAGCGCTTGCTTGACCAATTCGCGGCAGAGCTTTTACGAGCTTGCTTTGTTTTCTTGCTCCCCCGAATGATCGGTCCGTGAATATTATTTGCGCGAAGAATGAGCAAATAATCTTATTTTTGTGATCTTTTCGTAAAGTTGTAAAACAAAATCGACCCTAATTTTTATAATTTTGCGTACTCTTTATCCGATAACATTTTTTTTCTTCAAAAAATCCAAGGTATACGAATGACAAACCTTCCGATACCGCGAAGAAAATTGTTCAATGTTTACAATGTGTATTCTCAAAGGCATACCTTGCATACGCGTATGATGGATACAAAAATTACCCGCGAGTCACCTGCAAAGTCGACCCCAACCTCCGACCAACTCTCTCGCGCCGCGTGCATAACTCGCCACCCCCCCCCCCCCCTCCCTCCCTCATCGTGTGCCAAAAGAGAGAGGGTCGAACCGCGCGAAATTTCTCCCCAAGACCCACACAATCCGCATCGCTCACCTCTACGACGGACACCAACGGAGAAGACCCGCGCAGGCAGCAGCATATAATATCCGAAGTAACCGTCGCCGATGCAGCCGGACGCGTAATTGCGGAGCTCAATTTGAATTCAGCCCCGCCTCCCTCGGACGCGCGCGCGCGCCGCACATACAGCTCCAAATTGCTCTTCCTAAATCAATCGAGTCGGAAAGTTCCGCCCGGAGGGTTTGTCATCGCGTGGAAATCCTGGCGCGACTCGGCCGCGGGAACGTTCGTCATAACGCCGCGCCCGCGAATTACCCGTCCCATAGATCGTACCAACCCACTCTCTCCTCCCGCGGCCGGCTTTATTAGCTCAATGCCCTCCGCAAACGTTCTGTGTAAGTATACACAGGGCTCGCGAGAATTTGCGTGTGCATTGGTGGGCGGGTGCGCTATCCATGCCCCTGCAGCTCCTCTCCTTTTCAGTAAGTATATATGCTAAAAGTTGCGGGAGAATTTCCGCGTAACTCTTTCGCGCGAGGATTGCCATCACGACTGCGCGGACTCGTCGGTACCGAGGAAAGGGCGCGTCGGTGGATCTCGGCAGCGTTTTTATCAAACTATAAGTACCGAGTGTACTTATGTGCTCGGTGCTCCGATGTTTCGATTGGTCTTGAATAAAACCAGTTTGCAGCGAGAGGAGGTAGCGCTTTTTCTTCCAAACAACTTCGCTTGAATAAATGATGAAATGATCCAAACGAAGAAACTCGATATTATAAGTATACGGACCACGAATTTTTCGGATCCTCGATTTAAAATTCAAGTCCGCGTTAATTGCAGACTAGTAGATATCTACCTATATTTTTATACTTAATACTCATACGCGACTGACCTACGATCGGTACTATAAGCGCGCAATAACCCACATCACGTATAAGTAATAGCCGTCCAAAGTTCGCTGAGTAATCGGACTCCCCGACGTACGGATACTTATGAACAGACCTTGCACGGCGGCGGCTCCACTCCTCCCCTGTAATATATGAATTCGTGATTCAACAAACCGGAAACTCATGAATTTCGATTCCGAAATCCGAAAGCTCTTTCTCGATATAATACGCACGTATGGTAATTGCACGACGCGCTCGATCATCGGCGATACAAGCTCCTTTCGCGCTCGAAAAAACCAACACGCCCAAACTCTGCAGCGCACGCATACGTGGCTCCGCGGACATTCCCACGCCACAACAATCTTGCGGCAATTTTTAATTCCCCATGAAGTATATGGATTGGGCATCAATCTTCCCGCGCACGAGCCTCTCGATGCAGCATCCGAACCCAGCGCGCGTAAGATCGGCGTGACAGAATTCAGGGCGCGCGGGCATTTTTCCGCGAACTTCCCCCCCCCCCGATGGCGTGACTATTTCAATTAAACACGGGTATAGGCTGAAATTTTCGAACGTGATGCCGCTGCAGCGGAGGAGGAGGAGAGATGGTGCTCGGGGTAAATGACTGCTCGGATACAGAGATAATTACGCTGGGCGGTGGCAGCGCGTTTGTTGATACAAGTACATAATACGCGGTCGATGATCGGGTACAAAGTACGCGGGTTTTATTCGACGAATGTTCTCGTTGGTTTTCTCTTTTCCAAGAATCCTGGGTCTTTTTTCCAATCACTGCGTTGATATTATCCATCAATGATCATCAAAATACATACAAAAGCATGAGGGCACTACTATTGTTATTATCGCGTATCCGCTTAACATCTCATTGAGGGAGATTATACAAATTAATGTAATTGGATGCAGACGCGTGGTTCGTGAATACTTATGTTGAAAGCGGCCTGCGTTAATCAAATCAACGGCTCCTTGTGCTTCGTCGCAAACGTTGTATACAAGATGGAAATGAAAAACGGCATGTAATATTATACATGTTGTTCGATCGATATTTCATTCGCCGACGAGAGGGAAAAAAAAAGCCCACCCGCGTACCCTGTCGAACCGTAAAGTCGCGAATCTCGCGCCGCAATCAGAATTCATCCCGCCGCGCGCGTATTATCGACAGCAGCTCGAACAAAACCCCCGCGGCGGACGAGAGCGACCCTGCAGCTGCTCGAAATTTCTCGGACGCCTCCTCCTCCTCCTCGTCGTTACTCTTTTTCACCCGTCCCCTCGACTCGCGGCCGTGCCGCTGATCACCCCTGCATCTCCTTCGACGCCTCGCGACTCGCCTTTGCCCCGGCTCCCGTAAAAGCGCATCTTGCGAACCAAGCGAAACGACGCCTCCGTCGTCCCTTCTTCCCTATCCCGTGCGGCGTACCTATATATACCTCCCCCGAAGTGGTATATATACACGTATATGTATATGCATGAACCATCCGTACCGCGCGCGCGCGGAAGTTGCACAATGCCGCTCATTGGAACAGAAGTGTTATCCGTGAAATACACGTGTACATGAAGTAGCCGTTCCGCGCCGATTGGACTTAATAAAGGCACGCTGTCTCTTCCTTCGCGCGATTATAGCGCAGCATCCAACTCGCGACGAGTCGTGTATATACACGCGGAATAAGAGAGCCGCGGCACAGCCGTGAGAAAGCCGCGTGGGCTACTGTACAAGCTGCACGCGTTTTATATGTGTATGCATATCAATGTTCTGCGCGTATTTAATTTTATTATTCGTGTTGTACAACGTTTTTCCGATAAATCTGAACATTAGGCTTATTATTATGGGTGTATTGTTCGAGTACGGTATAATGAACACGTATCCGCTGAATTCGTAGAAGCAAACTCTGTCGAATATTGCGCCCGAGTTGTGCATCCGATACGTTGTTTTGTTCATCCCGTTCGAGGAGTGCTGAGAGTCCCCGTCGTCTCGCTTGATATTTTCCGCGAACGCGAGACCAGCCAACACCTACTGTTGCTGCTCTTATTCTTCGACCATAATGTACGTACTTAGGTATATAATGCCGAGACTTGGATACGTTCTTCTTATATTTCTGCCGACTATCCGGCGTCAGCTTTTGCCCGCGACTATACTCGCGGAGTCGATTCGCTTCGCTGTGAACATTTATATATGCGCGCGACTATCCATCGGTGGATGGATCGGTTTTCATCGCGCTTTTTATACTTCAACGGAGCGGTATATGAATCGCGGAAAAATTAATATCAACGCGCGGAAGGGGTGAGAGTTTTTCGGACGTCGGGCCGTGGGATTCGATGATGAGCCGACGGCTCGTCGCTGTTGGAAAGGGGTATTTTTCGGGGCGGATATTGTACCAGTATATAGCGCGCCGGCGGGAACAGCTCGGTGATTAACTCGGTACGGCTCGTTGATGGATTGGGGGGGTTTTTTTAAGGGGCGGAGTGGAGTGATATGTGGGTTTTTGGTATTTTTTACGCGTTGCTTTCTGTTCGCGCACTATATAATTTTTACTGCTGTATTCAAGGCCGGGAGAGTTTGATGCGATTATGCGCAAGTGTAATATTGATCAAGTCAATTTTATTTTGCTGCGTTTAACCATGGAAATTGCCGTAATACCGTTAGCCCTGTGTGCATATGTATATGTATGAGTCATTCCACGAAAACCGGTATATTTTGGTATTTATTTCAATGTTTGGTGTTTACAATTTATTTATAGTTTTTTCTACGTTCTGCAAGGTCCTAAATACATTCTAAACACTAAATTAAAAAAATTCTATTTCACACACCTAAATAACCCGTTTTACGTGAAATGACTCATATAAACATAATGAAGGGAAATCATACTCTCCCCAATTATTGAATTAACTATGTGTACATTATTATTGCGCCACTTGTATTACTTATTAAATTATATAATTACATTATATACGTATACTATATTAAAAACTACTATATTTAAACGTCAAGTGTAAAATAAGTCTACTCACAAAACATGATGTCCTTATTTCTTACTCTGTTGTTGATTGCTTGCTGCTGAGTATAATACGTCTTCACTCGATGAATGACCAAATGATATTGTGAATGAATCATCTGGTGAGCGGCGCAGATCATTGCGCAGTATAGAGTGCGCAGCTCAGCTAGGTCACTGGCACAGATGACTCATCCTGCTGACAACGCTGACTAAGCTGTTAACAGTGTGATTTAGTCATTCGTCGAGTGAACACGTATTGTACTGAGCAGTGAGCGATCAACAACAGAGAGTAAGAAATAAGGAGATCATATGTTTCGTGAGTAGACTTATCTTAAATAGAGTAGTTTTTTAAAACATACGTATATACATATAATGTAATGAAATAATAAGTTATATAATATTAATGTCTTCAAATTTAATTATTTTATTATACAATATAGACGTAAATAAATAAATAAGCATTGACGAATAATTGACAATTAATATAACATCATTGCCAACACTCAAAACATAGACAGAGTAGTTTTTAATAAGCTATATGGGTCATTTCACAAAAATTGCGACATTTCATGAAGCCTGTGTTCACAAACAACGCATTTTATTATTTTGAGCCAAAACTTTTTTTGAGCAGTGTAAACTAATTTTCTCCGGGGCGCACTTTTGAAAACAATCCGAAAAAGAATTCGCCGTAGCCGGAGGGTGGACAAAAACAGGCCAAAATGTCATTACCGTAACGCGAAGTATTTAAAATTTTCAGTTTTAGCAAAGTATTTTATTTCGTGCGCTGCATGTAAAAAAAATGATAGTCTGATCGAAGATTATGTCAAATTTCGCATTCTTTCGAACTATGAAAAATAATATTGTACAAAACGTAAGAAAACCGCATATCTGTCCAATACATTACAACTGTAAGTACCTAAGTGTAGGCAATCGATGCAAATATCATCACCCAAGTTCGACCCTCCGACCTCCAACTTATCATCCCTTGTATATGTATACACGACGTTTACCAAGATAATTTGGTTACTCCGCAAAATTTGGCCTACACACACACTATAATATATACCACGTCATCTATATGCCACACCCTGCGGCGTACTATACAATATATAAGGTACACTCGAGCATCAGCAGATAGTTCAGCTCCGACCGGCCGAAATCAACGAACCGGCCGCGCCGGTCTTTGTTCGCTGAATCTCACAGTGTTCTCGAGATTTAACGATACAAACCAACATTATATTGCACAATACTGTATACGTATACAACGTTTAACTCTTGCCGTCGATGAAAAAACTGCCGTTTTTTTTTTTTCGGGTACAAATTACATTACCGATAAAATCGTCCGTGGAATCCCGCTCAAGTAAGTCACGCGGCTCTCGGTGGAGTAAAAAAAGCTTGCGAGATGAAGCTGCACGACGGAACGCAGACACTCTCAACAGCAATCGGGGGATTCAATCAAGAGAACCGTCAGCCGCTGCTTCGCCCTCGGCATGTGTATATATATACCATGAGTATGTACAAAAGAATAACCCGTCGACCGAACGCAACTGCGCGTCACCTTCGTCGTCCCTTTGCCCCGTCCGCAGTCTGCGTGCAGTTACCGCGGCGTGCAGGAGCTCGTCTATGGATACACAGAGATAGAGGACACGCATATGCCGCGCAGGTAATTGCAAAACCTAATCAAGGGAGCAGCGGCGTTGTACACCCCCGCGTTGCAGTTTTGCGGTGGCGCGACTCTTACATGACGCGCAGCGCAGCAGCGTCCGCGGGATGGATCTCGTGGTTGTACGTGCATGTATATAGTTGTCGGGTGCATGGCGTCTTGCGCGGCCCGAGCGGTTGTTGGGCAATTCCGTGTTTCGTTTCATTGTACAGATGAATCGTCGTCTCTGGGACGAAGGAGGGCACAGAGGGGACTTTATTTGGGTATGAAAAAGTAAAAAAATTTGGCTATGAAATAACAGTGAATATCATATAATACAGAATTACATGGATCGAAGCGTACATACTTTGTTCGAACTCGGGTTATTTCATTTAAAAATTCATCGCAGCAATATTCATGAACGTAATTTGATGGAGGTACAACAATGTTTCTCTTTCCGTGCGGCCATCGCGTACATCTTGTGACAATAAAACTAAGTGGTGAAAAAAAAAAAAAAAATCATCCACTGGCTATAGGTTGTTGCTTGATCACCAACACTATGCTGCTATAATATATTTCACGATGAAGAATAAACACTTGAACTATGTATCTATATATTCGTGCTTTAAACCGATACCTATTACTACTTGACACTCTGGGTTTTTCAATAGTGTGACGAGTGTAAAAAAAATTATACAGTAAGCTGGTTGAAGATCCACCGCAATATATATATATATATATATATATATATATCCAACTGCGTGACACAAAACAATGATAAAAGTAACGCGCGCGAGTTGACGAGATTCGACTGAATTGTTCTCCTCTCTCGCAAGATACAACAGTAATAGTGTTATTTTGTACAGAGACGAAGGATGCCCTCTTTTGTCCCAAAGATCAGATTCGACCCTTCCTTGCTGTCAAAAGATCAAAGCCTCTCTTTCCTGGTAAAATCGAGTCTCTCGACATCTCGAAGCCGAATCGGACAGCGAAACCGTCCCAACCATCCGATCCGCGCGTTTCCAAACTAATTAGCAAAAAGTGCCCAACACCGGTGGTACAACCGTGCGGGAAGATAAGCCGTGATCCCCGACTGTACGTGTATCCTCGGAGTGTCCCAAAAACTGCACTTGCCCAGCCACCCGCCATCCAAAAACACGATAACATCGGGGTCGCGCAAACGCCTCCCCCCCACAAAAACTCTCCGCGACCCCCCCAGGACGCGCGCACCTTTTATCAGATAAACACGCTCTCTGCCGGCGCGCGGGACAGCGTCGCGCGAAACGGGCGCTGGGTGCACCCGGCACCGGTACGTACACGGGGCCGCAGTTGGCTCGCGGCTCTCGCGGCCGAAGCTTCGCGAGCTCTCGAGTCCTGTATACGAGTACCGACGCGCGTTCTTTTTTCGCATTGGTCCGTGGTGGTGGTGGTTCGTACGGGGCTATTAGTATATCGGAGTGAATTTTTTTGTTCGAACCTTCGACGAAGCGGCCCCTTGCACCTGAATATTTCGTTGCTTTTGTACTTGGCTCGCTCCCCGTATAACGGACCTGTCGATTCGTAAAACCCAAACCTGCGGCGTTCGGTCCTCGCGGGTTTTTCCGCCCCGACCGATCGCGAGCCAAAAAGCCCCGTCGACGCGCGTCATATTCGACTCCGTCCCCCGCGTACACCGGCCCGTGCGAACGCGCGCGTCCCTCGATTTTCGCGCTGGGTGTGCGCGTCGAGCGTAACTTGTTAATGCACCTTTGGAGCTCCTTTGGACGGCGCGGTCGCCGCGGGTCGTAAGTTCGGGAGGGACGAGCTTGCGGGAGAGACACGAACCGCCGGTGTGACGTGTGTGCATGGTACTATGGGGAGGCTAAGTTCGGGAGTTGTATGGGATACTTCGGACAAAGGGGCTTTGGGCGAACTTTGGGCGGGAGCGAGGGGACGTTTTCGATCCAGGAGCGGTTTGAGATCGATGTCGGCTGAAGTTTGATGGACTTTCGCTTTGCGAACAATTAGCCAAGCGTATTCGGGAGATTAATGTTACCGGGCTGCTCTTTTGCACTGCATCGACACGAGTTGTCGATGGGAGTCGATAAATTTTTTTTTTTTTTCGTCGCGCGCGTTCGGAACAAAGATTTTTTGGCACACTGTAGACTGTACAGAAACAAGTGTGTCGTTTGATTTTATTCAACTGAGCAGTTGCAAATGGAAAAAATCGATGCTTAAAGATTACGAGAGACGTAGAACTTGCTCTTGCGGGATTACGTTTGAACAACGACGTGTGTATCATGATACGCAACTCAATAGGTTCGAGTACTTCACATCATTTAATATTGCTCATTCGAACGCGCACGCGTAATATGCTTGTATATATATATATATATATATATGAGGTCGGGATAAAAAGTGAATCTCTGTAAGTGTCATAAAAAAAATTGAATTGCCAAAAAAGCGCTATAAAATTTTGTATTTCATCCCTCACGCGGGCATCGTTTGATGCATCAAAATTCAATCTTCGTACCTCACTTTTTAATTCATCGGATTTCGGCTTCGA
>JAPYYV010004487.1:0-16623 GCA_030522625.1 Copidosoma aretas
TCGAACGGCCACCCATCCAAGTACTAGCCGCGCCAAATGCTGCTGGACATCGTTGATCGACGGAACTGCGATTCTACCATTGCGCCACCGTGTCGGTGACCCCTTGCATACAACCCTAATATACATGTGATAAAAATAGGTATACTTTATACTCCCTTAAGAAACTGGTACTCGATAAGGATGGTACAGGCCTTAGTTCTTTCAGTTTATAACAATACACACTGATATCTGCAAACCAAGCAATTGGACAATTCAAATTAGATAAAAAAATACTCTTTGAGGCCTACCTACATAACTTCGCGTTCGAAAGTTTGTTTACTTAATCTGAGAAGTATAATCATTTTATTTTTACGATTTAAGAAAATTCTTTCAGTATCATTTTCTACCCTATTTACAGTCATTAAAGAAGTTCATTTATGTCCAACCTTTTGGATGACCTTGTACATTGAGTGAGGGAACTGTAAGAACTCCAACCCCGTATGAGCTGTGAGTGAAAGATACGCACCACTGATACTCAGTGCTGATACTCAAAAGTATTGAGTCACAAGTAAACTCTTGATACCAACACATGTGCAACAAACAGAATTTTGTTCTTTAAAGAATTTTTAAACTAAAAAAGATCTTAAAAAAAAAAAAAAATCTTGAAGCAGATTCATTTGTATCTTTTTTCTATCCTCAATTAAAGGTTAACCACAAATATAGTATCATACGAATTATTACGGTTCTGACCAACACACACAGCAGAACAGTTTCTCTGGTACCCCATAAACTGGCTCTTAAGCAGAAATAGAATACAATATAAAGGTCCATTTTCATACATTTTCAGAGTCTAGCATATTGATCATGTAGTATTTGGAGTATAGGCCCAGTCCAGATATGGTCGGATACGCAGCAAAGAAAAGCCACACTATACTACACGTGTAGTGTAGCGTAGCGTAGTCTTTGGCCAAAGTACACTTGCAAACATGCCGCATGTATAGGTACATTGCAATTACTGAGCCTTGTTACCCAATTTTGGCTGTTGTTGATTGTTTATAACTAAATTTTATGTAATTAAAAGAAAACTATATTGTTAAACGTAGTCACAAATTGGTATTAAGTCCAATATTAGTTATTTTAAGATTATAAAGAGTCCTGGTTTATGGTTTTTTTTTTTTTTTGTAACATTGTGTATTTAATTTAGTTTCAGTGCCTTATTACTATCATTTTACCCAGAAAACATCAATTTTTCCATAAAAAAAGCTGCAATTATTAGTTTTATCATGATTGCTGACAAAATGCTTTTAAATCTAAGTGAAACTTCTTACATATATTGCATTATTTAATATGTATATGATGATGATTACTAATTAGTAGTTTGATTAAAAAATTATGTGTAGTAGTGGGTATCTTTCACTCACAGCTTATAAGGGCTAGAGTTTTACAGTTGCCTCACTCAATGTACAAGGTCATCCAAAAGGTTGGGCATAAATGAACTTCTTTAATGACCGTTAATAGAGTAGAAAATGATACTGAAAGAATTTCCTTAAATCGTAAAAAAAAATTAATTATACTTCTCAGATTAAGTAAAGAAATTTTCGAACGCAAAGTTATGTAGGTAGGCCTAAAAGAGTATTTTTTTATCTAATTTAAACTGTCTAATTACTTGGTTTGCAGAGTATCAGTGTTTTTAAACTAGCATTGCAGAAAAATTCCGTCGCTAACCAACAATTTTTTTGATGTTATTGTAAGATAAGCATTTAATAAGTATTATTCTATAATATTAGCTTATTTAGTTTATTTACAATTCTGTAAATGTGAGCTTTTAGAGCCACTTTATGTCAGGCTCTAGGTCGACCAGTTAATCAGTGCTCTCTTTGCTCTCAGTGCTCCTAGTCTTACACTGCATAAGTCCCATTGCTGCGCAGGCTTATCGTCATGTCTCATTATAAAGACGAAAAAGTATGCCATGTTGCCATCCCGGGAATGTGCAGAAAAAAAATTACTTTCACCTAAGAGTACCGGGATTTCCAAAACGATTCATGAAATTTGTACGAAATGACATGAAATTCTCATCAACACGAAACATTTTTTTGACACTTATCTAATACCAGGAGATTGGCATGCAGAGCACGCAGTGGGGCAAAGCCCCGCCCGTATATATACACATATATATAGGGGGCATTCCACGTCAAGTGAAAGCCCCTACAACAAAGGTTAAGCTACCCTTTAATATTTTCAATATTTGTAAACAATTAGGCGCCGTAAAATACATACAATCATAAACTTTTTATTTTTCTTTTTTTATTTCGTCGATTTGCTAGAAAATTCGATGAACTGGCCTTCGATCGAAACTTTCAATTTTTCAACCGCCACTAACGCTAGTAAAGTGACTCCAGGAGGCTTAAATTTTGGGCGAGTTCTGGTCGAATAAAGGACTACCGATTCCCATAGGTTTTGATCAAAATTTTTTTCCGACCGTTTTATTTGACGTGAAATGCTTTGTATATATATTTATATAAAAATAGATATACATATATATATACATTTATGTACTTTTAAATAAATAAAATTATAGTTGGTGTTTCTTACTAGGGCAATCAACCAGAATTGATCAAAAAAATCGAAGCAGAGATTCAGGAAAATTTTTGCTTTCGGAAGCCTCGCGTGCAAAAGAAAGAGACCGCAGACTTGTTAATATACATTAATGTATGTGATATACATTTATCTCCTTAAGGATCTGATTAATATTGTAAGCCTCCAAACATAACAGAAAATTTTTGAAACTGAGAAAGAATTAATTAATTAATCCGTAACAAATGAATGTGTATATATACATATATGTATATATATACATATATATATATATACACAAATATATATGCATAAATAATTACGTACTCCGATTCTTATCACCCCCCAATGTAAAGATGACTTCACAACAACGTAATTAATTTTTTGCGCCAGAAAAGTACGAGATGCCTTTATAAGCCTAATGCGAGCAAGACATCACATATAAACATTGATGTGCACACACCAATATATGTATGCATATGTATATATATATGTACAAATATATTATTACGCTTGTATACAAATGTGTAGTGTTACGCGTATGATCACTTTTTTTAGTGTAATAAACAATTCTCGGAAAATATTGGAAACGATACTACTTAATGACGCTTTACGCATGTGTGTGTACACATAAACATACATGTACATATACATATGCATGTTTTATGACATTCAGAATAATCAAAACTGGTTTTTCGATTTATGTACAGTTTAAAAAAACGATGAGAGTAATTTATATATCCTTTTATTTATATTCCTAGAGCAAACTTGAAAATTATCATACTTTGTCATAATATAAAGTGTAACAACCTTCGAGAGATTTTAATCCTTGTAGGTTATAGTCTGACGAGCAAAATAAGTCCAAATATGAGTCAATCAAGTAAAAATTTGAGGAAAGTACGATTTTTAACATTTTTCGGGCTTCCTAGATTAAGGTGCGCGGCTTAGTGGGCGATTTCGGGTATCAGTACCAGAAACCTAATATCTTGAGTAAGAATAATGATAATCAAAAATTTTTTTTGGATCCTAAAGCTTCAATGATAGTAAAAAAAGAAAATCGTGTGGAACGTGAGAGTCTTACCTTTAAATTTGTAGAAAAATTTCAATAATAAAAACAGTTTTATAACAGAATTCAGAAGAGAAGACTGATTTACTGTTAAAATAATTTTTTTTAACGTACAATACTATTACAACTAACCATTAAGTTTGTTTTTCTGTAACAAAACCTAAGAGTCTAAAATATTAAATTTTTAGTGTTAATAACTAAAATCTTAAAAAGAAAAAGAGGTAATCCAAAAATTATTGTTGAAGCATAAAATTAGGATGATAGTGAATAAAAAAATACTATAGAGCCGTTTATAACGTAAAATCGTAGCTTCTATATTAATAATATAACTTTTTGAAGAATGTTCCTGAACAGGATTTTAAACAATGCTAAATTACCGTTTTAATGATGATTCCTTGAAGTGACAATACTAGAATGACGATGTATTATGTTTGGTCTTCTTTTACCTAACCTAAAAGCCCAATATTTAAAATTTTTAGTGTTTAACCAAAATATTGAGCAGGAAAAGAGGCTATTCAAAAATTCTTGTTAAAGCGCAAAGCTTAGATGATAGAAAATAAGAAAAAAGGAAGATATTTCAGAGCGTAAGCTCCTAACCTCCAAATTAACGAAATTATCTTACAAACAACCATTAATAAGAAAAAATTTTTAAACATGACTAAATTACTATGTTAAATAATGATTTATTTGCTGAAATTCAATACAATTCCCTATGTTTTTATTTCTTCATTCATTTAAATTCATTAAAGAAGCTTATTAGCTCTATACATACCAATAGAGCCTAAATGGTAAGCAAAAGAAGTAAGTATCATCTTGGAATATTTATTATAATTCCATTTAGTATAAGCTAAAAGCTTCATACTTCGTTACAAAAAGTGACTACACTACCTATCCGACAATTTACTTCCAACAATTACACTATTGTCAAAAAAAAATTACTTGTACACACTTCAACATGTTCTTAAATATTTTAATTTTGTGGCTTAAGTGTCATGCATCAAATATTTTTTTTCAACAATTATTTAAGCATGTTTAAGCGTGGCCCATGATTATTTTAGATTTTTTGTATTATTTGATTATGTCATGTTGAAAAAGAATTGTGAAAACAATATTTTATTAATAGTATAGCTTTTTAAAAAATGTTCCAGAACAGGATTCTAGACAATGCTAAATTACAGTTTTAATGATAATTCTTTGGAGTCACAATACTATAATGACGATGTATTATGTTTGGTTTTCTTTTACCTAACCTAAAAGCCTAATATTTAAAATTTTTAGTGTTTAAACCAAAATATTGAGCAGGAAAAGAGGCTATCCAAAAATTCTTGTTAAAGCGCAAAGCTTAGATGATAGAAAATAAGGAAAAAGGAAGATATTTCAGAGCGTAAGCTCCTAACCTCCAAATCAACAAAATTATCTTACAAACAACCAATAATAAGAGAAAATTTTTAAACAAGACTAAATTACTATATTAATGATTTATTTGCTAAAATATAATACAATTACCTATTTTATTATTGCTCAATTCATTTTAATTCATTAAAGGAGCTTATTAGCTCTATACATACCAATAGAGGCTGAATGGTAAGCAAAAGAAGTAAGTATTATCTTAGAATATTTATTATAATTCCATTTAGTATAAGCTAAAAGCTTTATGCTTCGATACAAAAAAATGACTACACTACCTATCCGACCATTTTCTTCCAACAATTACACAATTATCAAAAAAAAATTTACTTGTACACACTTCAACATGTTCTTAAATATTTTAATTTTGTAGCTTAAGTGTCATGCATAAAATTTTTTTTTTCAACAATTATTTGAGCATGTTTAAGCGTGGCCCATGATTATTTTCGATTTTTTGTATTATTTGATTATGTAATGTTGAAGAAGAATTGTGAAAATAATATTTTATTTAAAAAAAAAACATTTGATTGGATGTTCATTAGGTTCTCATTAATAAATTGTAGGCTTATCATGTTATCTAAAGGTTATAATTGAACGTTTAGAAATTGTCTCCCAATTTCTTTTATTGTTTATATTCTCATATTTAGGCTTCAAATGACCTTTACAAATTATCTTTTTTTTTTGAGATGTCAAGTTTTTATCATTTAAAACAGAACTTCAAAATGTTACTTTATGTTGACATGTGTCAAAATACTTATTTCGAAAAAATAGTAAAACATATTAGGGAAATGTAGGTTTCAAAGGTAAATAACTCACTTTTTCTAATTTTTCGCAGAAATTTGTTTCATATTTAGGTTATTGTACACAATAAAAACTTATGACTTAGTCTATACATAATCTGTATAGTGATACCTAATTATCTGTCAACTCTACTTCCTCAGCTCCAAGCTTGAACAAAATTGTTTGGATTACTTCTTTTTCTTCTCAAGATATTACGTTTTTAACATTAAATATAATAAATCGCGAGCTTTAAGGTTGTGTAAAAGAGAATAAACTTAATAATTTCTTGATTATATTATTATATGTAAGACAATCGATCGACATTGAGATGATTAGGCCTTTGTTTTTAATTTACCAATAAATTTTTTTTTCAAGATATTTTATCAATATAGAGGTTAGGGTTCCACATTTTAAGATTCTCTGCGTTTTTTTATTCGCTATTATCTCAGCTTTATTCTTCAACAATGATTTTTTCACCACCTCCATTCCTACTCAAAATTTTAGTTTTTTAACACTAGAAATTAAAAATTTTTTAGATTCTGTTAAAGGTGATGAAACTCAATATTTCGTCCTTAGAGTATTGTAAGTTGAAGAAATGATCATAATAACGGTAAAAAATCCTTTTTTTCAATTCTATTTTCACAAATTTTTCATTCTAAGGTTGTTCTAATAATTTAAAGGTTATAATTTTACGTTCTGAAGTTCATTATAATGTTTTCATATTTTATATTATCTAGTCTTTACGAATTAACAAAAATTTTTTCATAATTTTTATTCCTTTTTAAGATATTAGGTTTCTGACACTAAAAACTCAAAATCACCTACTTTGTGCAGTCTTAGCTGTGTTAACAAGTCATCTGTCAGCCGGTAAACACTAACGTAATCATAAATTTAGTATCTTTTATAGCTTATTCGGGTGCGGTATAGTATTTTTTTAGCTCCAAATTTTATTTTCGTACGTTTTATGAAAATGATGATTATGTTATTAAATATGCCAAAAAGGATTTTCCAGCAGGCCTAAAAACAGAGAGAGCGTGCAGTATAATAGTTTTGATAACCATACTCCTGTCACATTGAATGACGTAAGCTGTGATTCCCGTACTGAAAATTTACTTTCTCTAAGAAAACTTGTTGATGTGGGAATACAAATGTCGTGAGATGGTAAAGTTGCCTTTTTTGAAAACACTGCCAAACATAAATACATCACACGAAGTCTAACAGTAGAAGTTGATGATTATTGCGATGATAATGAGAAGATTATAACTCTCGGAAGGGATTGTGGGGGAAGATTGCAGCTGGCTAGCGCCACTGAAATCTCTTCGAGATATAGCTAGATATATATATATATATATATATATATATACCATAAAAACTAATAACATAAGCTAGAATGTTATGAAAATAGCATAGAGATGCAAAGGAAAGCGATAAGAAGCAAAAGAGATGGATCGAAAGTATAATTACAAAAAAAGGTGTGGATCTTAGGACTTATAAAAGAAGCGAAACTACTTCGCAGCTTATTGGCAGTCTCTTGCAACAAGACTCTGAATGCCATGCTCCAAATTCATTCCTCTGATAACCATGCCTGTAGTTGAACACCCTGACATTATTATTCGTGGCTATGTGCTCATAAATACTCCCTTTGACAACTTTGCTACCGTCATATACAATTCCGAGGCAACTGCCATTATATGTCAAGCATTTTATTATAAGTATGGATGTATTCTTAAATCATATTGTAGTTTAAATAGTCTTGGTTGGCACTAAAGCTGTCTATTTGATTCTATACTGTCTGTTCACGAGACATTAGACTATTATACCTACAATCGCTTGGGCAAGGACTCTGAAAAAAGTTTTCGCAAACTTTTTTTTAATTTACGGTCTGTTTTACAGAACCATTATCACTTTACATATTTTCAATGTACATATGTCTTATTCTGGTATCGATTGCTATGTGTAACAAAAAAATTAGAGGTACTATACAGCCGTGAGATCATACATAAAGAAAGGGTTCTGTTAAATATCTGGCTAAAACAAAGCTTCTCTTACTGTATATTATCATTTGAAAAACAGGCATAGAAAAATTAATTGACAACATGTCATAGCAGCAATATGAAAATAATACATTTGAATTTTATGATTATTTAGCCCAATGTTATAAAAAATTGCTGAAATAGAGAAAAATCATGTCACATTTCTACAAAACCATTTTGTAAAAATTTTGTTTACCTCTTCACGGATCTTATAAACATACTTCAACTTGCTTAGAAACTTTACCCCGTTATTCTATTGAGATACTGCTCAAATATGATTAATTTAAGTTGTATTGTGATGTACAAAAACACTTCACTTAGCATCTCGATGTTTCAATACTATTAAAAAACGCCTAAAAATTTTACTATTGGCCTAGCTTTCTTCCCATAAAATATGATACTTTTTCTATTTTTTAAAGGTTATGATTCTATATAATCATTCAAAAATTATTTTTTCCGTTTACATGAATATTCTAGAGGCACTATACTGAATCAAATATTTTATAATTTATTTTTTTCGAAATTTAGAAAAAGTATGGAAAATTGAGCTTACGACCTTTTACTGGCTTACAAGTAACTAATGAGCCTTAAAAAACTCATAAAAATTAATTAAATAAAGAAATCATGGTCCATGCTATTCGGTTCTTTATTCATAAGTGCACGGTGATGATGTCTCGACTATACACAAGGTAGTTCTCATCAAGTCCCGAAAATTATATAATTAACAATGTAAACACAAGATAATTTATAGTAATAAATGCATAACCAATACAATACACTAATAACTATGATGAAATAATAAAGGACAACTTACAATTTGGCCAAGTCTAGCATCTAAGGTCAAACATAAATGTAAGATGTCTTTATGCTCAAAGCCTCGCCAACTATGTGTACAAAAATCAAAACAAGCTTAGTATAGTATAATTATATATTTGTACATGATACATACGTAAAAGGCGTACAAACACAAAAATTAGTTTCAAGCTCCAACAAAAATTTTTGGTTTATTATATTTCCTAAGATACAACATTTATAACACTCAAAATACTAGATTGAGAGCTTTTTAGATGTGTAAAAGAAAAAAACCAAAACTAGTTCGTAATAATATTATCAGATATGATAAAATTGATCGATATTAGGATGATTCGGCCTTTTTTTTTTAATTGGGTTCTGAACAGTTTATTTATGCAGTTATTTTATCAATATAAAGGTAGAAATTCCACGTTTTATAATTCTCTATATTTTCTTGTTTTGCAATCATCTTAGCTTTATGCTCTAACAACAATTTTTGGATTAGATCTTGTCCTTCTCAAGATTGAAAGGTTTAAACACTAGAAACTCAAAATTTTAGACTTTAAGGTTATATCAAAGGAAATTAAACTTAACATCTTGTAGCGATAGTTTTTTATTTTCAAAAAAAGATTAATATTTTATAATACATTTTTTTTTATGGGGCTTATTCTATTCATTTGGAAGTTAGGAATTCACGTTTCGAAATTCTTTATAGCATCTTCTTATTTGCTATTATCTTAGCTTTATTATGCACTGATAAATCTTGAATTACCTCTTTTCCCCACAAGATACTACGTTTATACCATTACAAATACTATATTTCGAGTTGTAAGTTGTGCATAAGATATTATACATATCCATTTTGTAATATTAATATTACATGTCACAAAATTGATAAAAATTCCGGATATGCAAGCTTTTCTTTAAATATTGTTTAAAAATTTTTTTTTGTATGTTATATAATTATTATAGCGGTTAGAATTCTACGTTCTAGAATTCTTTATATTTTTTTTTATTCAATATTATCTTAACTTTACACTCTAACAATCATATTTGGATCACCTTTTTTTTTATTTGTAAGATTTTAGATTTTTAGCACTAGAAACTCGAATTGTCAGGCTTTTAGCTTATGTGAATAAAACTCAATATTCGGTTAAATTAGTATTGAACGTTAGATAAATAATCTATGTGACGGTTATTAAGACTTTTTATCTAAGTTCTGTTTTACAAACATTTTTTTTGAGGTAAAAATATCAATTGAAAGGTTAATAGTTGGCCGTAACGCACTTTTTTGTTCAAAATAACTTAAACGCCACACACCTTTCAATCAATCTTTTTTCTTTAAAAAAGCTAAGAAGATTTAGAATTAATTAATCAATTTTATTTGAAAATCTAGCACTTTAGAGACACTAAGTTCATATTATTAAGAAGAGAAAATGGTGAGCTATAAAGTTTGTTCAAATAAAAGAAATAATCGTAATTATTTCAATTATAATTGTTTGCTATGTACAAAATTTTGTTATAATCGATTTTTTAAATTATCTGGGATTATCACAAAAAAAATTCAGTATTAAAATTTAATTTTATTTTTCTATCAAAGTTATTCAGCACATGATAATTTGATTTTACTTGTCAATAATTGTCGTGTTAGAGAATTCAGAGTTTACTAAAAATACCAGTTAAGACCATTTGTATTCTGTGCTATCATACTAAAAATCATTTCGTTGGTTCTCATGCTATTCTTATTGATAAATCAAAGTTGCAAAAATATAAATCTGTTAGAAAAAGATAACTGAAGACAGCTGTTAGTGTTTCTAGATGTAAGTATATTTTATAGTTCTGACTTTTATTAAAACTTTGAATTAACTATAAGTAGTTTATCTCTACTATCAAAGGGAGAGTTTATTTGAATTAATATCCAAAGCAAATATTTACGATTGGAAATAGGTCGATATTTTTGGTTATTTTCTCGAAAACAAGTAGGATTAATATGAACAAAATATCACTTGACGTATTAAAGTTGGGAACCGATTAACAGCTATAGTAAACAGCTTTAAAATATAATAATAATTCCACTTAAAGGAGTCAATTTGTGTCCCAAAAATTAAAAAATGGATCCCTATTATAAAGTTTAAATCTTGTTATCGCTTTGATCGACAACGCGTTTTTGAATTTTAAGGAATTAGGTCAGAATAAGATGTCTAAGGGTCAAGCTAAGTCACACATGGAACGTCTAGAAGATCAATACGCTAGGTTCAGAAAAAATCATGCAATTACGTTGAAACACCCTTCCTATGACTCTTAGGCTGTATATTTTACCGACAACGTTTTTGAGAAAATGTGCTATGATTATTTTTTTGTACAAGGTGAATTTTTTTATCTTCTTGAGTCATTTGAGACGTCCACGTTAGATAAATCCCTAGTGAATCGCTCGTTAAATGAGACCATTAGTGCACCTTCTATTGCACAACTTCTACGAGTCGATCTTCCTACTTATTCCGGAGAATTATTCGAATGGGTGTTTTTCAAGGATCTTTTTCGTTCGTTTATATATTGACGTAACGATTTGACTGATGTCATCAAATTTCATCATCTTTGTGCGCATTTAACTGGAGAAGCCACTAGCCTCGTAAAGAGTTCAGCCATCACTGATGAAAAGTACGAAGTCACTTGGGATATCTTAGTGAAAAATTACGGTAGTAATTGTCGATTAGTTGGTAGCTACGTTTAGTCGATTGTTTTGTGTAAGCTTGAATCAAAGTTCAGGAGTGCTTCCGTGCACTGCAAGGGTAAAGGTTATGGCTTCCAACAGAGAAGAGTTTTTGGCAACAGCTCTTGTCGATCAAGGGTCTGAATGCTCCATAATCCCGCATTCTTTATCCGACCTTTTCAAGCTAAAACGGAACAAGGCCAAAGTTCAACTGGTTGGCCCTGTTTTCATTGCACAACCTCGCTCATCTATCAATATCGAAGTTAGGCCCTATATTAGTTCAAAAACTTCCCTCATAGTTAAAGATTTAGTTCTCCCACGAGTTTCTTCATATCGATCTCCCGCTAGTTTCTCCCCGAGTAGCCTCAGACACCTGAATGGTCTCTGTCTAGCTGATCCTCACAATCTCAATAGAGACAAAATCGATTTTTATCTTGAAGCTGATGTGCATGCTCGATTGTTTCTGGAGAAGTAAAAAAAGGTATTTTAGGGGATCCTATCGCTACTTGAAGCAGTTTCGGTTGGTTACTGTCTAGTTCGGTTACTGGTGAGTCTCCCAACGATTACATGCATCAAATCTATCAATTGTGTATCCTATCAGATACTTCTGATCTCCTGCAAAAACTCTGAAAACTCGAAGACCTCCCGGACCGTTCTCAAGACCTCAAGCCCGACGAAAAAAGGGCGAGGAAAATTTTGTTGAAAATCACAGAAGAGATTCTACAGGAAGATACCGCGTTCATTTACCTCTTAAAATAAATCCTTTAGTCTTTGTTCCGCATATAAAAAGAAACCATGCTTCAGCTGAAGCTATGTTGTTGAGTCTAGAGAAAAAATTTAAAGGTAATTCGAAGCTCAAAGAAGCTTATAAAACTTTTCTACAAGAATACATTGTCCTGAAGCAGATGAGCGAACTAGAGCAATCATCGGAGTCAAACTGTTGAATTCTTCCTCATCATGGCCTAATCCGTGAATCTAGCAATAGCACTAAGCTAAAAGACGTGTTTAATGGATCCGCAAAATCTGCCGGCGCTGTATCGTTGAATGATACCCTCGACTCGAAACCAATCTATTGCCCTGTCTGTTAAATCTAATTTTACACCAAAGAAACTACAAAATAGCTTTTATGGCCGATATAGAGAAAATTTTTAGGCAGATTCTTGTCCACGAGGCCGATCAACGTTATTAGATAATCATGTGGCGATTAAACGAAAACGAGCCAATTAAGTTATATAAGTTTCATGCCGTTACGTTCGGATTAGCCTGCTCGCCCTTCTTAGCAACCCAAGTCCTTAAGCAGTTAGCTATCGACTCGACGAGGAGAAGCTATTCCTGCATTAATGAGCAATGTTAAAACGAGAAGTTTACATGGACGATGTTTCGTCCGGTGCACACTGCGAACCAGAAGCTATGACCAAGATCCACGAATTACAAAGTCTCCCTGGGAAGAATGGCTTTTTGTTACGCAATCCACCAGAGATCTTTAAGGGCTTATATTCTCAATTAATTGCTACAAGGGATATCACTTTTGACGGTCAAAGTGGATCTGTGAATGTTCTCGGCATAGAGTGGAATCCGGAAACTCATGATTTTGGTTTTAAAGTTACTCTGGAAGCCTTCCCTACAGAATGGACGAAAAGATCACTCCTTTCACGTTTAGCGCAATTATTCGATCTTTTGGGATGGCTGTACCACGTGGTAATTACTGCGAAAAGTATTCTTAAGTCTCTTTGGTTGCTAGAGCTTGACTGGAATACTCCGCTATCTACGGCTCACTCAAAGCCCCGTATACGTTGGTTGACACGTTGGTTTTTCGTTCTTTTGATTTCAAAATCAAATATCTCAAAAACGAAAGCAGATGATTGGATGATTTTTTTTGTAAGATACTGCTGTTGAAACAAGGAATTCAGAAAAATAATCAAAATTATTCCAAATTATTTTCGAACCTCAAAAAATGGTTGAAAACAAGTAAATTGTTGTAAAAATTTTAGTAGTGGTACATAAAAGCACTAATAGCTACTTTTAGGCAGTAAACAAAACAAAGTTTAATTTTTTTATGCTTTAGTGACTGTTTTGCACCATATTCACAGTATGAAAATATGAAATCTAATTTGGTTTATTGCCTAAAAGGAGCTATTAGTGCTCTTATGTGCCAATACTAAAATTTTACAACAATCTACTTGTTTTTGACCATTTTTTGAGGTTAGAAAATCATTTTTTATAATTTTGATCATTTTTTCTGAACTCCTCGATTTATTAGCAGCATTTTTCAAAAAAATATTCCAAATATCTGCTTTTGTTTTTGAGATATTTGATTTTGAAATCAAAAAAATGAAAAGGAACCACTGTGCGGCACTCGGTTGTATAGTCACTAGTTCGCCGTCAGCAACAAAAATCCACACCTTTGATGCTGGCAGTCAGTGCTTGACTGTACACCGAAAGTCATAAGGATAGAGATAACTGGAGCACAGTTATTCTCAGTCGGCTAGAAAATGAAGAAAATGGCCTTGCTTTGCAAAAGCTTCAGGTCAAAGGTCAGTGCGTGACGGTCTTATGTAAGTGAAAGTTGTTAGTGGGTGCCTTTCAATTTCAAATAAACTACTGACAGTAAGTAAGGGGAAGCAAAAGAACAGAGTGGATACAATCATAAGGACAGAGTGAAAAGGTTCAAGTAATAAAAGACGGTTATTTGATTAATTATGAAATTCATATTTGTTTAATTGTAATAGAAAAAAATATGTTTATTACCATTTAACTATTTAAAAGTAAGTTTTTTATTAGTAAAAATCAAAACTTCTTTGCTTTAAACCTTAATTAAATGAACCCATAATGAAAAGTAAAGATAAGTATTTCATCGTCAAATGTCAACGTCTCCTTTCGCCTGTCGAACGGCAATTCAACAGAATCATGACACCCACCTGATTAGTCCAATACACTCCACATCACACTCAAAGACAAAAAGATTTTATTCCATCAAAATTTTTAGTCAAATGTAACAGTATCTATATGCACATGGTACATACGTAAATGACACGCAAAGTGAAAAATTGGCTCACTATATCAGTAGTAATGGATTATCGTTGAAGACAGTATTTTATGAAATATTTGAATATAATATTTAATTTTTAACTGTCTGTAATTATATTTACTGTATTTAACGTAGTTATATACACTATTTAAAATGTTAAACGTCTGTATAAATGATTTTCTTGGTCGAAAGCTTTTGCAGAATGGAAATCAAGCGTATGTCGGCTTGCTTTTATCTGCATATAAACTGCAAATGATGCTTTTCTATTTTTACAACCCCTCTAATGATATAATTCGTTCAGTGATTGTATTTGTATTTATATCATTTTAGAGACTTAACTAGGACTGATTAGTGTGTAGTCGAAACGTCGTCACCGTCTACTCATAAATAAATAATTAAACAGCGTAGCACTTGACTTTTTAATTTAATTACTCTCGGCCTGTTCTTCGATGCATTGATTAGTGATGGAAAATGATGCAGTGATGGAAAATCTGGACTTTGACTTCTTTCTATTGTAAGCAACTTATCTTTTGTCCTAATGTCGATCCTATACTTATGACTATACGCGTATGTACTTACCTTTCAGTAGACAGTTCACTTCGTGAACATACAGAGGTACTTTTAGCTTTAATTAATACAATTTATTGTATTTAGATCCGTCCTAAAACTTTCGTTATTATATTATATTGTTAATCTCAATTTTACGTTTTTTTTTTTCATTGCTGTATTTTTAGAGCGTGTTGTGCTATAATAATACTTATATGCGTCATTTTTCGTTACTTTGTTTATCAAGCCTGGAGAGGTCGACAATAACTTTTTCTCTTCAAGAAAACACGTTATGAAGAATAAAAGTATGATGGACAAAAATTATTTTCAAAGAAAATATATTCAGTGGAGGTTTTGCGGTAAAGCAGAGCAAATAGATAGTAAGTTAGGGGAATCAAAAAGGAGAGAGGAGGAGTAAGATAAAGGAACAAGAAACAAGGAATGAAAAGAGTTAAAAGATGTGTTAACAGTTAATAAGGTAAACAAGAAGTTATTAGTATATTTTTTATTTAAATATTTTTTCAAATTAATAAATTGAGCAACCTGACTCAAAAAAAAGACTTTTGAAAACTTATTATTTCTACAGATTTAATTTTATTATCAACAAATTTATTATTAAATCATTGTTGCTTATAAAAATAGGGATAAATATCACTACAATCACTTACCAAAAATATAAAATTATGACGAGAATAATTTTTGAAAAAATACTACTTGCATATTTTTTAGGGTAAGTATTTTAAAAACTTGGACGAAATCTTGGCAATAAGATGTCTGCAAAAAAATAATGTCTGATCTAAGACCTCTCACCATCACCTGCCCTCTTTTCTGTGTTCACATACTTGACACGACAAATAAAAAAGTATGCCACTATTTTATTGTTTCAATTTCACTATTTTAATTCAAATTTTTACTCTTTGAGTTTAAAGACAAAATGTTTCAAAATAATGATATTAATAAAGTAAATTCAACTTTTAACAAGTCAAACATCAATGTTATTTTATCTTATCTTCTAGTAAATTAACACATATATTTACGTAATAAATATAAAATATTTCTTTGAAATAATATAATTTTGATGAGATTGCATACACGAATACAAAAATTTATCATTCATTTAATACAAAATAATGATCTAAACTAAAAAATTCTAGCAGAAAAATCCTGAAATCAAAATATTTCCATGTATAAATATTAAAAATAGATATTGTATAATTGACTAAATTTTACATTTTTATATTAGTACCTTTTTTATGTACACTTTTATGGTGACGCTTCCTAGCATCTCTTCTAGAAATTTTTTTTCCACATTCAGGACATAATATAAATTCTTGTACTCAACATAAATTTTTGTATTGAAAGCTTTGATAATATGAAGACAAGTATTAGAAGCATGAGGGGGCAGGGCGTGGGGGTACCATGGAAGTCTGTGATGGGGAAGGGTGTAAGAGATGAGGGAAAGTATGAAAAGCGTATGGAGCGTGTGGGGGTGGCGTGGGGGGTCTTAAACATTTTTAGTTGGGTTAATATCACAGAGAAATATCAAGATTTTCCCTTATTTCATCACGGTCTGTGGGGGAACAGTGCAGGGACTAGGAGGTTGTGGGGGGCGTCACAAAATAGGATAATTATAACATTTTTAATTAATTTTCTAAGTTTTTGTTTGGGGGGGGGGGGGGGGGGGGGGGGGGGGGGGTTTTTGGGGTTG
>JAPYYV010004488.1:0-34952 GCA_030522625.1 Copidosoma aretas
TTTTCAGACCATAAAGGTATCAAAGACTACGAGAGCCGACTATCCATCAGACCGTGAGCAAGGCCATAGACTCATCACATGTAGACCGTGTATACGTCAATGGTGCCTGTTGTCCCAACTATTTGTGCGTATAAACTATTCGGCCTTTATTTACTATAGTTGAAATTATTGTAATTTGTTTGGTAAAATAAGATTTACATACTTATAAAAATTTTAAGGGTAGTTTTTTTGATTTTGAATAATTTTTGCCGCATCATTAAAGTTTGATCGAATCAGGCACTCAGAAGTGCTACGTGTGATGATACTCTTACCGCGTTTGATGTCGTTCCGAAAGACAAAAAAATTTAATCCTTTTTTTCTAATAACGGTCGCTCATTACAAATACAGCGTAAAATTGACAAAACTCAAAATGGATCCAGTATGGTGATGTCAAATTTCAAAATAATGTATTATAGTAAAATAATAAGTATAGTTGTAATTTGGGTAAAATTTTACTAAAAAAGTTTGTCAAGAAATATTTTTGTAGAAAGAACCATTTTTAATTGAATTTTATAAAAGTTAGGAATTTTCGGGCCTAATAAAAATGTAATTAAAGATTAAGTATAGAGTGTAATTCTATCATCACTGAACTTGTAAGTAACTAAATGTAATTAATATTACACGTTACAAGTCTCATAATATATTTAAAATATTCAAAGTTACGGATCCCAAATTACTCGTAAGTATTACTTTTCCAAAATTAGCTAATTATTTCAGTTTCAGGACATATTTGTCAAGTACATAACATTTAAAGCTAAACTTGTTTTTTACAATTTGACGTAGATAGCACCATTATTGGGAAAATTTTTTTTCAATTTGTAAACTATTTGTAAAAATAGAAAAAAAATATTTAATATGAATCATAGTACATTTAATGGAACACAAAAGTTTCTAGAAGTAATATTGTTATCTTATTACAAATTTTCATGATCGAGAAAACAAATTTAAAATTGCTGATCCAATCAGGCAGCTCCCCTTTTTAAAGTTTGCGTACTGAATAAGACAATTCGAATCATAATCAACGTATGTCAAAGCAAAAATGTTTACTAAAAAATATGAATAATTAGCAAAACATAGAAAAAACAAATGAAGTGATTCATTATTGTTTTAGAGCAAATAAGTCACGTTGAAAATAGTAGCATAATGAAAAATTTTATTTACTATCTATCTATGGTTTGATAAATTATTCTAGCAAATGATGATACAAATTTGCTGTTAGTTATGATATACGATCAAGATATATCTGCAACAGCTTGACTTAATGGATGATTTTCAATAATCGATAAAGTTTTCATCGATATTAAACGATTTAAAGCTGCAATACTACGTCAGTGTTGAATCTCTATGCATAAACAACTATCATTGTGTTATTTCTTTCGATAATTATATTTGTTTCCTATTTATTTAAAATAAGCTGTACCTAATCATGCAGGATTTTTCACAGCTTGCCCGGAAGAAAACTGTTAATTACTTTGTTTTCATCATTCTGCAGCATTCTAACATTATTTTCATCCATGAATAATGAGAGAAACAATTACAGATATCGGCCAAGATTCTGATAACAAATTAGAAAGGCACTCCTTCTTTTTATTTGTTTGTTCTTATGATAATTTTTTGTTTGTTTCTGTAATGTCTACTGCATAGGTTCAATTATTAAATGCAGTGGAAATATTTAGAAACAATTTGCTTCACAAATAAATATCTGCAGAAAACAGGAGCGATATTTCTGCAGGTTTTGATGCATATTTTTTTGCAAGACTATCTAATAATGTATAGTATGATCAGTCAACATTTTCCTGGATCTCTGTACCCAGCCCCCTAAAAACCCACTACAAATTTGTTAGATTTAGCAGTGAGTTACTGTAACGATTTTATTTTGGTATTTACAAGAGCCCATCTGCATAATCCTGTAATCTCCCTCGCTACCACTACCATTCCACCATTCTTTGCATCACTATTAACGCAGCACCATCACTACCAACCACTCGCCTACCCACAACAATGCACCAACAGTCAACAACGTAGTATCTTTTTGATTAGACATATAAACATTACAGATTGTGATGGTGAACATTAATAAATACATAAATTTATTCGCATTACTAGTTTTATCTGGACAGTTAAAGATCACGTAAACAATAAATTAGTACTGAAATTTTTTTTTGCAGCGTTTGAACTCGCATGAATATTATTATTTATACTTCTATTGACTCTTACTATATGAAGATGAAGTTTTTAGACTGAAAATTTCTGCAAACATTTGTAGACATTACAAAATTCAGAAATGTAGCTACGCAGAACAAAAATATACCATTATGCCTAAAAACAATATTTGAAAAAACAATGGTAATAAAATTTCGAAAATTTTTGTATTTAAAGTCTCTACAGATACAAAAAAAAAAATGGTAACCTGGACACAAAATCTAATGTTAATTTATGTTTCATCATAATTAATAGGCATAATTGTTGGAGAATAAACAGTAGATAACAGACAGCAATGCTTTTGCATTATTGTAATAATGTTTCATAGAGTAATATACACATATTATTACTTATTCGTGAATTTCTTAGGCAACAATGACCATTTCTCGCACACATTATTCACGATTGACAATAAGTTATTATCATGCTGTGTACTCACTAATAATTTATAGTAAATATGGCAATTCGATTCTCTTTTTATTTTCAGTATGTTTAATCTAATCTTATTTTTGTCTATTGTAAAGAGATAAAAGATAAAATACTATTCATGTTTGATATACATGTGTATAATGGATATTTGGTAACCATTTTTGTCCTAATTTCTAATCTCATTTTGATACTATTATCGTACACTCGGTCTTTAGCCTTTAGCTTATTAAATATGTTAGTATCTGTATATATCTTACTACTACTTTATTAATAGTCGAAAGGATTTACGAATGCATATAAATGTACATAATTACATAAATTTATACACACATAAATCACAACAGACGTGAAGTCATTCTTGTATACAGACGTACATTAGTAAAATCATAATCAAAAAACTTAAATCCATCCAAGTTTTAATAGATAGATAAATACATATAAGCACATATGTATATATGTTTTTATTTATATAGTTGTAAGACTCGGATTCAGTCAGCAACCTTCTTGCCCCCCTTTTCACCCTTCACTGCTCCTTGCCCCCCTTTAATATTTTTAAGCCCCCCTACAAATTAGGTAAGATTCTCAATATTTCTCCCTTTCTTCAACGTACTAAAAAACACTCAACAAAAAAACCTCAACCTTGACCCGAGCCCCTTACCCTTTCTCTTTCACCACCACAATTATTAGTGGCCCCACCTTCTGATCCCCATTCGATCCCCACTCTAACATTCATGAAGAATATGATAGATTTAACTCATATTTTCTTTTTAAATGTTGACTTAAATATTTTTTTAATGGTGTATTTTTAGAAAAAGTTCTCTTAATGCCGTTCGTAAAAGGATAAAAGTATAATTCACCACCTAGATGGTTTGATCTACACTAAAATATCGTTTTAATCATTGATTTGCATACAAAGAAATGAATGTGATAATTGTTATAAATAGATTAGATTGTAACCGAAAGTCACAGAGTTAAGATGTACTTTTCTATTCTTGTACAGCTACAATTTCACTGTTTTAAAAGACAGACAAATTTATTTGTCACGTCATCCCTGAAAAATACATGATACCTTGAAAAATCATATATCATGCAGAAAGAAAAAATCAGGTAATCTCCTACCTTTATTTTTCAAAACAATTCAAACGATTGTATTTCTGATGCAATCATAAAATAGACATAAGTTTTAACGAGTAAAATAGCTGTTTTTGCAGCTAAAGATTCAGATATATAGCTATTATAAGAGCTTATATCTGAAATATGGAAGGCAGTTTTGAAACAGGCTATCATTCTTAGGTACTACAAAATAGATCGTGAGCTATGATTCAGCGAGAGCAGGGAAATTAGAAACAGCATTTAGTACGCTATTGTGATATGCTTGCAGTGTTGAGAATGTTTTAATACTTAAGAGATCACAGCAGATAATATTCACAATCTATTTATATTTCACAAAAAGTATATTGCGACCCAAAATTTTGATAACTATCTTCATACAAGTGCAGAGATCTAATTTGATTCAAAGTTTCATCAAAACTAATTATGATTTTAAACTTTTGAATGAGATCTTTTAGCCAAGCTTAATTGTAATACATAATAAGCTATCAACAAACTAAATGCGAACTATATTTTTTAGTTCATATAAGAGTTATAATCACGTTTTCCTTAATCTCTCATTTAGAAGTGATTTTCGTCGACTGATTTTATCCATATTTTAGATCAAAACTTTTCCAATGGCTGGAGATCTCTCACTTAGTATAAGGTTTTTCATTTAATCCCATTCATCTATGCACAACATTTAATATCTGCAGTTGTCGCATAAGTCTTGATAAAAAATGTGTAAGAATTACTCAACGAAAACTATCATTTTATTTAAACTACAAGATACTTGAACCCTAGCTCTTGTCAAAATTAGGTAGCTACAACTTGTAATTGACTTTAGGAGTATTTTTTTCAAACGGTGCTCCAACATTTAAATAAGTATCTTCTATTACAGTTAAAGTCCGCATTAAAATTTTCAGAATAATATAATACAATAACTGTAGATTTTGAATTCGGTTTTGATTTAATTTTATCTTTCTATGAGCTGAATTTAAACACATAATAATCCATTAGCAAACTACATGCTAAGTTTAATTTTATATTTCTAATAAGAGATATACTTCAAATTTGTCAAGAGTGTATCTTAGCATGACCTTCATCAAACGTTCTTATCCGTATTTCAGATCTAAGCTTTTGTAATGGCAGGAGACCTCTGACTTGGCATAGACTTATTTATTGATCACAAAAAACTATATCATATTTTGAATTTTCAGTTGTTACATGAGTCTGGATAATAAATATGGTGTAGTTTGAATAAATTTTTTCCTTTAGAATTATTATTGTCCCACTGTATTCCAAACGTCAACTTAGTAGCTAAAGTTAATACTATAATTTATAGAATTATAGAATAGACCCTATCGAAGATTATAATCCACAATATACGTTACAGCTCTTGTCATTGTTACAGATCTAATGTTTGGTGTAGAGTTTAGTAAAGTCAAAGTAAAATTTTGTTTTAAATTTTAGGCCCTGAAGCAAGCTGAGATCTAGAATTGGTTTGTATGCATTATTTGCTTAGATCACAAAATCTTATTCCGTACGATCAAGCATTTTATTATGTATATATATATAAGTATATGTACACATATATTTAAACATACATATATATCTGATTTTTTTGTAGTCATCGGCATAAATAAAGCAACGCTAAGATTCATGTCAACTAACGAAATCATTCATTTTTTTCCCTTAAATTATGCTCAAACGATAATTTTTTTAAAAATTCAGAACATTTTTCAAGCATTTTTTTAACAACGATAATCAAAATAGTCAATATAAAAGAAAGATGATAATACTGTAAACTTTTATGCAACACAATAACTGGTGGATACATCAGATCCTCTGATTATTCTAATTTTCGAAGATTCAGTTTGTATGTTTTTGTTAGCGAATTCACAATCATGTGATCCTGTTCTAAGATCCGTAATACACACTAAGTAAATAAAACATATTTATATGTCTCTCAATATTACATAGTTTTTTGTATAGAGCATCTTACACAAGTCCTCCACAGCCCCAATAACCCCTCACTGACTCCCTATAAAACGAGTGACAATTCGGTCTTTTTTTCCCTCATTTCGACTTATAACATTCTTGGTCCAGGTTCTCTACACCCCCAAGCCCCTAAGTTCTCTAACGCTTCCCCACGCAATTTTTCTAAACGACTGAGTCCCATCTTATGACCCCTGCATATTTGATACATTTTTTGTCATCTTTTACAAAATAATCATATACGTTTCTTGGAAAACATTGGTCGGTATAATACTAGTTCACTGAAGATTAATTAAATCTTTAAGTTTTCAATGTTTTATATAATATAATAAAATTTTCATTTGTAATATACATAAACTGCTAACCATAATGCAGTCAAAATAAGTTATTTATTACAATTTATAATAAATCAAAGAACTCATAAGATATTACATGGATTAAAAACCTGATACTGTTTAAATGTAGAAATATACATCTCATACGTATAAATATTTTCATCTGATCGTCTGCACCGCCTAAAAGGCCACTTGACTATGCATACAAATAATTAATAGTTGTATTTGTAATTAATAATACATAATAATATTATCTTAAAATATTTAAAAAATTTTATACTTATTTATTTTACAGAATAAAGTACTTGGTGTGCTTCGATTTTTTGTTGTTAAAATATATAGATAGAATCTATTTGTGATAAATAATCAAGCAAGATGGGATAAAAATCATTAAAAAAAAGCCAGGTTATCTCATGAAATTACACAGGTATCAGAGGAACTAAAAACGATAAAATTACATAAGGAAATATAATAAAAATTTATAAACATTACTTTAGAATAGCTAAACAAATAATAAAGATAACAGGTAGCCTTCAGTAATAGTAAAAAAAAAGGAAGAGAAAACTAAAATACAATGTAAAACTAAAAAAAAAGGTTTTAAAAAACTATCAGACATAAAAAAAAATGAAAAAGCCAATAAATACCGAGCAAAGTGTCAAATAGCATTAATTTAATAAGATTCTGAAAACGATTGGAGATTGAAACCGAAAAAAATTGATGTCAATAAATAAAATGGCATAAGGGAATCGTTTTAAAAATTCTTTACGAGACAACAATAAGCTACGGTATACGAAAAAATATAAATGACTATATGAATAAACAGCCAGTTCTAAAAGGATTTAAACAAAAGTATATCGATCATTAAGTTTGAGAATGTCCTAGAGTAAAAAAAACAGAAAAGCTGCAGAAGACAAAGAATTTATGTGGTAATGTTTCAAAAATCTTTCTTTGATGAAAGAATCAAATTACCAAATATACGTCATATGTTACGGACAAAATCACTAATTATGGAAAAGTGGAAAATAGCTAGTATGTGTCTGATTCACAATGCAGTGAGAAGTAGGAGGACGTTAATAACTACATGAAGATTATGTTATTAAATAAAGGATACATGACATTACCATTTATATTCGCTAAAAAAGTAGAATAATAGATAAAGGAGCGTAAAATACTTTAGGAGACTTGGGCTGGTTTCAAAGCAAACTAAGAACAAGGGACCATAAACTCGTATTGTAAATAACATTTTTGTAATCAATAGTTTAATGGTAAAGAAACTAATCAGTAAAAATATATGCTGTGTTTGTAGACGTCAAAACAGCATCGGATACAATCAATAAAGAAATCTTCTGACTAAATTGATACAGCATAGGGCTAAAATTAAAAACGTTTAAAATGTTGAAAAGAATTTGTCAATGCACAAAAATAAAAAATATAAACAATATAGTCAAAATAAGGAATAGAAATGATACAAGAGATTATTAAGTAGAAAAAAGTGAAATGCATTGGCTGCAATTACGATATAACGTGATGTTACGTGCAGATCATTCTGGATATACAAAGGTGGTACTAAAAGACTTAGATGCATATCGTACAAAATATAGGCTTGAAGCCCAAAAACACCTGAAATCTGAGAAATGTATGAGGGATGAGAGCGAATCCGTTTAAACATTAGGGGACGTATTTGGAGTTGTAAAAGCATAGAATGCCCTAAAAGCGTTGTTCATATAAAAAATTTCTTCTCGTGGCTCGATGAAAAAATGACGGGGTTGATACAGAGGGCAGTCAAGGCAGTTTGAGGCTTAAAAAAAAGAAGTAAAGTACGCAGTCTAAATTTAATATCATTTCCTAAGGCTTTAACAATAAGATAAGGTTGCTTATATGGTGCAAAGCTTTGGCGAAGGAAAAAAAAGGAAAAAGTAAAAAAAAATGCAAGCCAATTTACAAGAGTAATGTTGGGTGTAAGAGCAAGCACATCAGAATATATATATATATATATAATGGAGGCAAAAAGGTTTGTATAAAGTAGATATAAAGAAAAAGGTTAATAACTACTTTTAGCACATTACAAAATAGATAAAAGGAGGTGGCCACACGTATGCTTGATGGGAGAACTAAGGAGCATAATCAATAATAATCCGACAAAAGGGAGCAAAGTAGTTGGAGTAAGATGTAAAAAGGTAAGGGATTGAGAAACGGTAGTACTTATGAAAAGGACAGCTGAGAAAAATGAGCCTAATGTCAAAGAGAATTTTACTGGGGGTAGAAAAAATTATATGAATCAGGAAATAGACAAAATTTTCATGGTAGTTCATAAATATTGCATAGAAATAAGAGACAAACTAAAGAGAGATAAACATCGAAAAGATAAAACTTAGTAGAAGATTTTAACGAGTAATGTTGTAGTCTGAGATGTAGGACTGTAAAAAGCTTGGAAAAAAAAGGTTTTAAGTGATAGACTGAATGCTCTGCAATGAAACAAATTTCTATCAAAAGATAAAGGAACAAAGGAAAATAAAATAATTAGACCAGTCAGGAATATAGAAATAGATTGTAATGCATGGATATGCAGAAGGGAGCTATTACCAAAATTAATGAAACTGGGACATGATACATATAAAAACATGTAAGACTTCTCGAAGATATAAGTAAATTATTGACCGCAAAGCAAAGCTTTCATGTAAAATAATACGTTGTCTTTAAATTTTAATATTTAGTTAATGTAAAAAGTAATTTATACATGTTTCTATATTAATATATATAAAGGTAATTATTGTCAAACATTATTGTGGCAATATTGTATTTGATACTATTGTTACTACTTCTAGTATTGTTTAAGAAAATCAAATTAAAGAAGTTATGACACAGCAAAAAAAATGTAATAGTATGAAAAAATATGTACAAGGAATAAATAAAGGAAGATTTTTACATCGCGAATATTACCTAAGAATTTTAAATTGTTATCGTCTTATGAACTTGTATTAGAAATGGATTTTCAAATTTCCAAAAATAGCAGAAAAACCACTAGCTTGTTCATAAAAAAAACTTTATTCTATAGATATGATATATATATGCATACATATAAATCAATATCAAGCTTAAATAACGATTGAACTCATTCCTTAATATTAAATTAGTTTAAATGATGTAATATGCATACCTTTTGGAGCTACATAAAGAATTGTAATCAATTAGTATTGATTAAAGTGTTGTATTATCGTTATATACTGTCTAATATATATATTTGAAGCCAAAATGGTTATAGACTTTAGTATTGATAATGTGGATGCAAAATTATGCCTGCAGTTACCTTATAGTCCTAGTATTCTACGTAGCTGGGTTAAAGATTTAAATGATGATTTTGATTATTTTGTTTCCTTAAGTCTAGTTTGTATGAAGGAATATGACAATTAAATCTGTTATTTAAAAAATCACAAACATTTTGGGTGACTCGAAAAACGTTTGTAAAAGTAATTGAACTGAAAGTAAGAGATTAAATACGTTTGCATATTACTCTAACTATACACCACCAGAAAAAAATAAAAATAGGCTAACGAACTTAAATTAACGAAGTAGGTGCTTGTGTAGTTGATGTACATGCTGCCTATATACAACTACAAATAAGTTTAAAAGTATTTTCACAAATATCTGAAATAATAAATGCAGTTTTAAAGTATATACCAAATTCAAACGAAGAAATGGTTGTTGTTAGTAACGTTATGCAGGCAAATCTTTGGAAAACGAAGTACTAACGCCAAGACAGAATAACTTTTCTTTTTTTTTTTTTCTTTGATCACTTTGAGCCTGAAAATACATTAGGAAGCCATAGCGTTAGTCAAAAACTTGGCAGCGGTTAAATTTTTTTCCTCTTCTTACCCTCTGCCTTTATTTCTAAATTAAGTTACATTTTCTCGACTTTAATTCTTTATTCTGATAATAGAAAAAAAAAAATGAAACTACGGCCATATTCTCGAGATTGTAACGCGCTCAGCACCGATCAAATAGTAATCAAAGAATGTTTGATCAAAAGTACTGATCTATATTTTAGTTGCATCCTTATTCTCGGGGATAACTTAGGGTAAGAATAAAGTATGCGGATTTGTTCAAAGATTCACAAATACTTAATGCTGTAGGATCTGTAGCGCGCATCTTTGCAGAGCGGATCTGTAGAGCGGATTTCGTTCCAATACAAAGCATAAATATTCAAAATGAGTAAATATTGTCAAATAAAAAAAACTATGCAGAAGTCGTTATAAAAAGCACATTTATACAGGTATACTAAAGAATTGTATTTTCAAGAATCCAAGAAATTTCCAGAAAATTGGGAATTAGATCTGAAGCGAGACTATGCAAAAGATCTTTTGAAAGATTCTTTGAGTCAATTATTAACAAATGTAATTTTTATTGTTAAACTTGTAACGGTTAACTTGCTAAATTCTCGCTTGCATTTATTTAACTAAAATATGATAGAGTGCCATTATAAACCTCGTAATCTTTTAAAGAAAACATCGACAAAAATAAAAAAAAATTTTTCGATAAAATGAAACTAAAACAATCAGCTTCTAAAATGTTATGTTTATTAAGATATCTAACACTTTTACTTGGCGATCTTATTTTTGAACCAAACAAAAGTTGAAAATGATAATTAACTTTGCACAAGACAATAGCTATTGTGTCGTCACCATGATATGTAACTGCAGATAAGTGTCGAGTTACATTTTCGATTCAGAAGCATAATAATAAATACATAGGTACGTTTGGTAATTTGACGTTCAAGATGCACTCTTCTTTATATATACCTGCGCTGATGAAAGATAACAGGTCACCTATCCACTATTGAACTGTGCCTGGGGAAAGAAAAAACAAGCATTCGAAAACATTTGCTGTAGTACCCGTTAAAAAAAACTTATCACTAATAGTGTCTATCAAACACAAGATACAGCAGTATTGTAGCTTGAACTTTAGAAATATTTAGCCATTAAAAGCAAGTTTTGCCTCTGTCCAAGCCAAAGATGATATCGAAATATCTTATATAATCAAACGATCAATAAATTAGATACCAATAATTTTGTAATTTTTACTAATAAGAAATACTAACCTGGGATTGTTATTGTAAGAAAATTAATGATGATGGTCCTATATATTATGCATTTACTAAAATTTATAATATTTCCGGCTAGGCTTCTTTCCTTGTTGACAATATCAAAACGCTGTATTTTAAAAAGCACTTTTATACATATTAAATGGCAAATAGGAATAAATTAACATCTGCTTCGAATTCCAAATTGTTAACAAAAATTGACCCATATTTATTAGTTTAACTTGATGCTGAATATTATCTTATATGATGTTATGTTTGAGAAATTTTTTTTGTTAGTTATGTGTGTTTAAATTAAAAAATACTTTGTAAAATGATGTTTTGATTCTCATTTACACGATATGCATGATTCATGATTACATATCAAATTATATATTCGTAGTTATAACAATAATTCGATACAAATATTGTTCCATACCATCACTTTAGCTGTCACTTCTGTTGTCTGTAAGATGATTGTTATTTTTAATAAATATTTAAGTTATCTGATATATAAAGAATCAACGGGTGAACTTTAAACATCCTCTGTTTCTTTAACGCCTGAAAAAAAAATTTTTTTTTTTGCTGTGTGTCGTGATTGACTAGAATTTGCTGGAATTATGAGCACAAATGTATGCTTAAAATTTGATTAGTGTGGTATTTTTTTCCGTCGAGGACACTGAGATAAGGTCAAGGTTTTCTAAGTACTTAAAGTACGATAACCCTCGTATTTACAAGTAAGTATATACTGGTAAAACGATGGCAGACTAGATGCTCAAAGTATACTAACAAATACAAAGAAGACAAGCCCTTTAAATTTGCCAAAATAGTCCCATGTCTCGAGCTTGTGCGCTTCCCTTCTTAGGCTTTTGCAAGTTCAATGCTGCCATCCGACTGTAAAGAGCCTACTGTAAAAGTTCAGTGCTTCACTAAATAATTCTGTTTTAACGTTTACAGTGCAATTCTCTGCCTGTGCGAAGTCAAACTCCGAACTGTCATAGCTCTAAGACAGGGTTAAACACAAATAGTCTGACCCCGATGGCTGTTTTAGTGCCAAATTTTTTCTTGTGTGTATTTATGAAATTTGGCTCAAGTACCATATAATAATAAGTTTTCTTTCTTACTTTCTAAATTTATTATTCTATTGTTACTGATAATATTTTTTATAATCGTTGAATTTTTCGTATTTATCGTTTGAATAAAGAAATATTATTCTAAAGGATCGACATACTGTGCGAGAAATATGTAAAAATAGATATAGAGTTATGTAAATCTGTATTGTTGCACTCAGTGATAAGATACGTGGGATCATTTGATGTTTGTTACTTTTCTTTTTTTTCAATATAATAATTGATGTGTTTTAATCCTTATTGCATGTAGGCATCTTCTAGGGGATGACCTCTGGTTATCGTACCGTTGTCATCAAAATCTCTCATAAGTGTTAAGACCTAGTCCTCTTTCGTAGAGCACTATGCCATAAAACGTCTTTATCGCTTATCTAGGTCTACTGCTTTATCCCATTGAGTGACATAGCTTAAATTTTTATTAGTTCAAGATTTTTAACGTTAAATTAAAAAAAAACTTATGTTATTAGCTAGGTTAAAACGTTTAGATATATTTATATTCTTTGATTATGTTATTGTTTTTTTGGCTGAAACTTGCGCACGTATCAGCACCCTGCTACCGCCTAATTTATCCGGGCACCTTGCCACGCCCGCACCGTGGCAAAGTCTTGTTCTTTTGTTAGCTCTATTCATGCTTGTAAATATTGCTTTTAATATATTTAAAGACTCCTTTTTAATTTTTTCTTAGATAGAAATGTATCTTTTTTATCGTTTTGAAAAAAAAATTCATTCTACACAGATATTACTTTTTACGAACTAGCCCCCAAAAAAGTGACTACCAATAGTTCATCATAACAATGGATTTAAAAAAAATTATCAACTACAAACTTTTTCTTTCACAGTATCATTTTTAATGTATATCTTACAGACCAAGCTCTATCAACTTCGATCCGCTTATCTAAGCATAAAGGCTAACTTTGCATCTTTTTATTCGTATATTATTATTAGAAGTTTTACGAGACATTTTTTTAGACCAAATCAACGAGGTATTAAATGATAACAAGGATTTTTAGATTATGTATTGAATAGTGCTTCAAATAATTTTTATAATCGTAAAAAAAAACAAAAGAATTCGAAGCATCTTAAATTTGCCATCTACTTATATCGGCAGACCTAGATATGGACTACAGCATTTTCAGGATGCTATGACCATAACATCCAAATATTACCACCAAATTTTAAAAACCTAATTTGTTCATAACTACAACTTGTTGTAAAAAATAAAGAGGGTTGAAAAAGATCTTATTAACTTTTCCAAAAAATACTACTTAACATGACTTTCCTTACGTAACTGTTCGAATGTTTTAAACAAAATTAAATTGAGTTTTGGATGACCTCTTAAATACATATTATTTTGGTTATATTATCGCATACGTTTACACAATGGAATATCAAAAACGTGGCTCTTCTTATGCACATCTTTTGATAACTTTACATCGAAGAATTAAGCTTTTGTGACCAAAATATATTGATCAGTATATATCCGCTGAGATTCTATCCGAAAATCAACAATTTAAAATATTTATCATGAAACACATAATGAACGAGCATTATTCAGAAAGTGCACCTTGTTTTGATGAAAACAAAAATGTTTGTAAAAAAAGGTTCCCGACAAATTCTTATTGCAATCAAAATTCACAAAAAATGAGTATTTGGAATACAAAAAACATAGACATGTCAATGCAAATCACATTCATGTAATAAAAAACGGTAATAGATGAAATTTCAGTGGAATATTCTATTGTCATACCGTATATTAATTTTTTTTTAACAAAACATAATTCTTACATGCATGATGAATGTTGGGCATCAATCCAGGATATTAAATATATTTTTGATTACACTCATAAGGAAAGTAAAAGAAAATTTTGAAAATTCCTTAAAGAAAATAATGCTACTGATGTACATGATGAAATTTTTCAACAATTAGATGCTCATTTTTTAAGTCCAATAAAAGAAGCATAGAGAATGTAATAATACCCTCCATGCTTTCATATGCATAGAGAATTAAATTTACCTGTACATGTACGAGATAATAAACAAGAACTCTTTTTCCATTCAACGAAATTAATAAAGCTATATTTTATTGGAATTTCTATCCACAGCTTAGTTTAATTAATCCAAAAAGCTAATTCTACTTAATCTATATAATATATAAATATTTTAGAAAATTACATGAATGATAACCAATCTTTAAATTGTGTAAGACGTAAATACACAAAAAAATATTGCAAATGGTGGATTAAAAGTTTTTTCGCCAAAACATCGAGAATGTTTTTATTAAATGCTTGTAATAAACAGAAGAAAAGGTGAAAATATTGTCTGACGATTTAAAAATATAAAATGAAGTACCTGATGATTCGTTAAAAAAAAAAAAATACAAAAATAAGGATAGTCGACCATGATCCTTCTATCAAAGAATTTTTTGATGATGCTTGTAAAGTCATGTTTCCATTTCAACTACAAAAATTTCTTGCATGGTTTGTCACGTCAGAAAATCTTCATTGAAATATGATTTGGAATAAATTTAAAAATATTTCGTAGAAGATTTTTCTTAAAACAGTAATGATAAAGCTCTCTTACACATCAACATAATTTATAATTATGATAACTAGCCAGGCAAAGTCTTTGGATCACCTCAACTTAAAAACAGTAAGGTCAGAAATTACTGACGATAAAAAAAAATTGTATTTAACAGAAAAGTATCTAAAACATTTTTTGTCAAATAAATTAAGATTAAAGATATATCATTCAAGAGATCGTAGCTTAATGTGGAAACAATTTTTTGTAGCAATTTTAAATAGTATAAAAAAAGGACTACTACTACATTAACATCATTTGAAAGTAGATTATATAGTAATGGCAATAAAGATTCAAAGTGCAATAGATAGTTAATGTAACAGCACATGTCTATAAAATACCCAAGTTATTGAAAAACTATTAAAAAAAAGAAATCATGATTGGATAAGAAATTGGTAATCAAGCTTCTATTTCTCAAATAGCTCTACTTACAGCAAATACATCATTTTTACTATTTATTCTATACAATAAACAATTCTTATTAGTTTTAGCATTCTCTATAACTATGAACAAAACGTAAGGTAATAGTTTTGACAAAGCTGACTTGTATTGACAAAACCATTGTTCTATCACAGTTATATGTAAGTAGCTTTAGTAAGATGTAAAAATCCTGATAAATAATACATTTAATGTGTATCGCAAGGAATTAAATAATTGTGAGATATAGTTTAGAAAGAAACTTTTTACACTTTAATAAAGTTTATAAGAATGCAACTCAAATATCGATTAGTACTTTTGTTCCAATATTCTTTGGTTACTATCTAATCGGTGCTAAGCGCATCACAATCTCGAGAATATAGCCGTAGTCTCATTTTTTTTCTATTATCGGAATGAAGAATTAGAGTGAAAAAAATGTAATTTGATTTCGAAACAAAGGCAGAGGGTAAGAAGGGGAAAAAACTGTAACCACTGCTAAGTTTTTGTCTAACGCTATGGCTTCCTAATGTATTTCCAGGCTCAAAATGGTCAAAGATTAAAAAAATAGTAAAGTTATTCTGTCTTGGCGTAAGTACTTCATTTTCCAAAGATATACCTGCATAACGTTACTAACAGCAACCGTTTCTTCGTTTCAATATGGTATATACTTTAAAACTGCACTTATTATTCCAGGAATTTGTAAAAATACTTTTAAACTTATTTGTAGTTGTATATAGGCAGCATATACATCAACTACATGAGCACCTACTTCGTTAATTTAAGCTCGTTATCCTATTTTTATTTTTTCTGGTGGTGTATAGTTAGAGCAATATTCAAACGTATTCAATCTTTAACTTTCAGTTCAATTACTTTTACAAACGTTTTAAGAGTCACCCAAAATGCTTGTGATTTTTTGAATAACAGATTTATTTGTCATATTACTTCATACAAACTTAATTGTAGCATTCAACAATGGAGTAAGACTTAAGGAAACAAAATAATCAAAATCATCATTTAAATCTTTAACCCAGCTACGTAGAAAATATATTCATTACATAGTATGTAACGGTAATACAACCATCCAATCAATAATAATTGATTACAAATCTTTATGTTAGCTCTAAAGGTATAAAAAAAAGTATTTAATAAGTACTGGAAATGATTTGAAAACATTATAATAATAGAACAATATTGTTTTCCATGCATAAAAAAAGATGAAAGTAAATTTGTATGGTTTTATAGTAATGTTTTGAAGTGAAATAAGACTAGTACGCACAACGCGATTCCATAAATCTTTACAGAATATAGTAAGTGCATCTTTTAACAGTATTCTATTCGATTAACTGAAAAGCTTAGATTTGTTTTTACATTATTTACATTATTTTTAATCAACCGTTGTTTCAGATGTGAGTTTTTTCTCTAGCTTTCTCATTTTTGCACAAATTTCACAATACTTAAATACAATGGGACATCGACAACATCAAAAACATAGAAGCCCAAAACTGGTAAATTTTTTTGTAATGTCTTAGGTGGTTTGATTAACCCTCTTTTAGAAGCCTGTATTAAACGGGTTGTATCGAAATTTATTCCGGAAAACTATATCACGTGATAAAGCTCAGGAAAACAAAACAAAAAACTTAGTGATATTTTTTGTTACCAGTCATATAATTCATAAGATATAGCAAATAAATTATTAGTAAAATCAACCAATCAGAGGGGCCCTGGCGGTCAGAAGCGATAACTCATTCACTACACGAGTAGGTGGGGGAGAGATGGATGCAGACGAGTAAAGAAAGGCTAAGCAGTGGTACAGTAAATTTATCAAAAGAAAATACTAGCATCTTAGTGTAAAGAATTGCAGCGAGAAATTAAAAAAAAATTCAGAGTACTGTTCACGGTATTCACTCATTATAGAAATTTCTGAAACTTTGTGTATTAATTTCTTACACTGCTATAAATGAGCTGTTCAAATTTTATGATTGCACCTACCGTTTTACAGATATAAAGTTTCAAAGTTCGACTCTTTAATATTGGAAGTATAGAGTCACCCCTCGAAAAAGAGACTTTGCTATCGATGTAAAAAAATCGCTCTATGGATTATTTAAAAAAACTCTAATGTTATTCTTGATGCCTTTAGGAATTAAATTCTAAAATTTTAGATTATTAAGATGTGCCGTTTTTTAAAAAACCTAATATTTATATGATTCTCTCTCCTTTCAGTATATAGGTGATTCTGCCGTAACTGGCTCAAACAAGCTTCAAATTTTGCTCAAAAAAAAGTTGGTTTAAAAAAAGTTTTTCGAATAATATTTCCATTGTTATTAGCATTTACAACAAGCTTTTAAAGCGATTCTACTACAAAGTTTGTTCATTATAAGATACACAAGTATTCATTTTAGTGAATTTTAGTCAATTTTAGAAAAAACACGTCTATTTTTAGTGCTTATAGGCAAGCTGCATGTACGGCTGGAGCGCTTTAACCAGGCTTAAATGCAAGCTGGAGTCAAGCCCTATCGAATAAAAAAATTCGATCCAATATAGTTTCTCCAATCTAAAGCTACAGCGGTTTTAAAAAGAGCATAAAAATCGCTGAAAATGAGGTTTTGCCGATATTTTCCCGATACTCGTTATTTTCCTTAAAATTGCCGTAACGTTCGATTTCTGGCCCGAAATTCGACAAATTTCTTTCTAATCGATAGAGCTAAGTTTTAGCAATTGTTTAAGCTTAGTTAAGACCATCTAAAATTGTGTACGGCTTCGCTCCTACCGTTGGAAGTAGCATCACCGTTTAACGATATATCTCGCGAAAAAAAGCCATTTGGACCGAGCGCCGAGACACGTATCTCGTATTTTAGCCCAATAGGGTTAAAAAAAAATTTTGGTAAAGATTTGTTGCTCGAAAGTGAATAAAATCTACACTCTCACTCTAGAGGGGTACGGAAGTGCCAGCTACGGAAGTGACATTTCGAGCTTTAGGAACCTGTTACTGCTCGAAGACCTAATATAAACAATTTTCCGCTTGTAAACATATTTTTTTAATAAATTATACACGGAAAAGGATAATAATCGCCTGTGAAGATAGCAGAGTGGTCGGACAAGAGGGGGTGGGGGGGGGGGGGGGCGGAAGGAAGTGACAAAAATTTTTGTACAGGTATGGGGCATTCTGGGGGCATAAAACATAGGCCAAAAAGGCCGGTTTTAATTTAAAAAAACCTTAAGTAGGGTTATCAACAAGCGGTAGCCTTATGTGGCTCATAATAATCGGCAGGTAGGAGGCAAAGGCAGTCAACGCAGTTTGATGCTTATGCAAACAAGCTTTCGTAAGCAGCTTGAATTAAAGATTTTTTCTTATGGATTCATTGATAAAATAAGTTCACTTATACCAAGCGGAGATCTAGGTATGAATAAAAAAAAGTAAGCAAGATAGATGGCAGGTTTACAAAAAAATTTTGGGTTTAAATGCAACTGCTGAGATATTAAAGTAATCAAGTCAAGATCAGTTGGCAAAAAAAAGAGCATAACGTTTGGTGCATATATTACTTTGTGCATATCTTAAACATTGAGAGTAGCAGGTGGCTGCAAAAACGCTGAATAGAATAATTTGCGGGTAATATCAATAAAAATTCGACAGAGTAGTGCAAGCAGTTAAACAAGGATATATTAAAGTATATATATATATATGTGAAAGTAGAAAACGAGAAATCAATTGAACTTGTGAGATAAAAAAAAATTACAACGAGTAGAAGGCTTTTATAGATTAGAATTGACAGAAATACAGGATTAAAATTAGCACGTGTGACATCTGTAAATATAATAAAGAAATAAATGAAGAACAATAGAGACATAAAAATTGTTAAAAGATAAACTTAGCAGGCTACTAGGAAAATCAATAGTGTAGGCTAAGATATACAATTGTAGAAACGACAAAATACGATTGGTTTCATGTAATAGACTGTTGGCACTATAATAAAATAGAAAAAATTATAGAGCATATATTGCTATAGGAAAATGCAGGAAAATATGAATAAAAGGAAATAATCTGTTTTGTCCAGAATATTGAATTAAAAAAAACATATTCAGAAGACAGCTATTGACATATACCAACACAGAGAAATGTTTTTTCTCAATAACACGTGATCTAAATTGACTACCTTTACAGTTGGTGTGACGTACTCTGCAAATTCAGGTAACAAATATCGGGTACCTGAAAAATCAAGGTAAAGTACTTCTGGGGCACGTGCGTGCACATTTGTAAACACGGGCTATACATATATAGGTATAATTTACAGCATAACGTATTATCATGTCAGCCAAGCAGCCAAGCAGCTGACGTGGCTTATGCAGATGGTCTACACACGAAATCGGCTCATATTTCTGGTGACAGTGTAGTCACTCAGAATGAGCTGCAAATGCGTTAACTGCAGCAGTTAGTCCTGTGTAGAACAGGTGATGTCATAGAGACAAATTCATTAATGACTAGGAACCTAAAAAATCCTCTTCAGGGTCAGCAAGTCAGTACTACTGTACAAAGCAGGTCATCCTTAGTGGCTACACGATCACTAGGAAAATATTGTCGATTTTTTGTATGAATGGGGACACCTTACGCTATATATTCTACGTATGTATGCATATAAATATATCTGCAGCTCGTGTTTACAAATGAGTACACGCATGCAAAAGAACTACATTACCTCGATTCTCAGGTACCCGATGTTTGATACCTGAATTGGCAGAGTACGTCACGCCATTTGTAGAAGTAGTCAATTTAGACCCCATGTTATTAAGGCAAAACATTTCTCCATGAAATGAACCGATAGATGATCTGTGTAAATAGATAATATCTATCTAAAAATATAATAAATCCAATACTGCAAATTTTAAGCCTTACCGTGAAATGATATGTCATGCGTTTTAAATTTAACCATCATGTCGATGTAAGAAGTACTTCTTACATGTTTCTATATTAAGATATAAAAGAAATTATCGGTAAACTATGTTGTATTGATGTCCTATTAGATACTATGTTAATTACTTTAAGTAAGAATTTAGAAAAAGATTAGTTTTAAGTAGATATAACACAAAGAAGAAATATACAATAGGATCTAATAAACCTTCAAAGAAATAAATAGATAAGAAAATATTTTTCCTTCGCTAATATAAAGTCAAAATTTTTAACATGTTATCGTCAGATGAATTTATATCCATGACTTATTTTTTAATTTTTGATAATAACAAAAAAAGGCCTTTTTTCATTCTTGAAACAATAATTATTCTAGAAATGTTGTATGTACATGTATATACATATCAATCTTGAGCTTAAATACCGATTAAATTCATTTATAAGCAATAAATTACTAACCATTATTTTTTATGTCTAAGAACTTGATCATGTATTGATTATACATGTTAAATTCCTATGGCCATTTTCATATTCTTATTTAAGTTGTCTACACGTGCAAGCATGTATGTATTGAAAACCAGATTCTAATATTGTATATCCAGCTATTAGCATAAAATTATAAGGGTAGGTATGTAGAGCGTGCAGAAGACGAACCCTATTAGTACAAATACCTCCCTCTATTACATAATTGCATTGTGTGGGGCTGTCATTTTTTCTTCCTATGCTCCCTTACGCCTCTTTACACGTCTGCAGCTACTACTATGCAGTTGCTCTAAAAAACAAGGAAAAATTATTTCTGTATAAAAAAGATATCTTAAAAAATTGATTCTTATAATTAGAGTTAAAAAAAAATTATCTTTATTATAATTCTTATCTATGCATGAACATATATTTCCATCTATACGATATTCCTTATATCAGTCTCTAGAAAAAACGTACGAGTTCTTAAAACAGTCAGAACTGACTCCAGCTGACTAATTACCGCGAACCTTAAAGTTAATAAGTAAAGAGGTATTCAAAAAAAAATTTCTTTCCAGCATTAAAAGACAAAATATGAGCTCGTGACCGAGTACTTTGATATGTTTATTTTCAAAATAATAATTTTATGCACATTAGGGCACCACCTCGTAGACGATTTGCTCACCAAACCAGTAAACATGAATTTCATTGATAATAAAAGTTATTACTATTTCCAATTTTATCAATACTCTTATGTTTTTTCCACGAATTAATTAAGAACTATAAAAAATGTAAGTTTACGTTTTTATATATCAGATTATAGTTTTAGAAGTTGTTTTTTTGTATCCAAGTCAAAACTAGTCTGTTTGATTTTTAATACAAAATAAGAGAATAATAAGAAATCTCATGACCTCGCATATACCGCAAGATTAATTAGATTCGTTAAGTCTCAGATATTGCTTATTTCAACGGTTGTTTGTAAGCTAGTGTGTGCTAAAATGTGCTGTTTTATTTGTTTGAATGTGTGTCTAAATCTTACGGTAAAAATGCGCATCTGACTGGGTGGTAGTACGATAATTGGCCTGGACGAAAAAGCACTCTTAAAACGATCAAATTATTGATGCTTAATAGGTATCTTAGAGGCTTATCATGGAAGAACTTGTAAGATCTTGGAGCTTCCACAAGCTCTCTTTAACATAACCATAAGACACGGCTATTTATTGGGACCTTTCTGTTACATCAAGCTTAAATTTGTAAAAAAACCAACATAGCTAAACTTCTACTGTTCTTACAATGAATCAAGACTGTACGTATCACTGAAATACTTGCAAAATTGACTGTGTCGCTGTTATTTTATTAACTTTAAAGTTATGTGGAGCTACTTAAAGATCTTGATGAATTACGCGTTTTTTAGGATAATGTTTGGAGGAGCCCAGAGGTCCTGCAATTTTCTTTAAGCTTAGTATTAATAAAATCTGATAACGCAGCATTTTGCAGCTAAGTAAAACTCACTGCTAAAGTAATTTAACGAATGAAATACACGAGTTCCTAACTCGACTAAATTTTTTGGCTGCAGTCTTGGACCATGCCGTGCCATGATAGATGAAGTCCCATAAATTTTACTGCATATTTTATTGATAAATTTATGACTTAATCCCCGAATCCCGAGTAACCTGCCTCCAGTAGCATATATTTTTACACCCTCCAGCTCGTGGTGATGGACGAGCAGATGTTAACCCCCTCCAGCTAGTGCTGTTAGACTAGCATATTTTTACCCCCTCCAGCCCGTGCTAATTTTTAACCTTCTTCAGGCCACCGAGAGGGCAGACCATTCAGATATTTTTCAGAAATTTTAAAGGAACCAAATTATCTGGTAGCTCTAAAAAAGATTCTTAATCCGCTGCTGCTGACCTGGGGAGCGGCTTGGAAAGCTAAATGTTTCAAATGTACACTCAAGTACATACTATTAGTCGGTACTTAGTATCAAGGTATACCGGGTCCGTAATGGCATAGTCGGTAGCATGAACGACTATCACGGCCGTGGTTCAAGACTGATACAAAAAAAAAAATTTTCCTTCGTTTTCTCATTTGTATCTTGCCGTAAGCCCGTCATAAAATGGCTCTTACAAATTTTAGAGTGGAATTCAGATTCTTAAAGAATAAAATAATACTTTGAAATCAAAATGTAAAGATGGTCCTAAAAAGGGTTGATGACGATGCGCGGACTTGAAGAGAGGCCATAGCTTTCAAAAGCGTATCGTTGCCCCATCATTCGCATACCGACTCTGAACATTACCCCCACCACACATGGTTCCGAGTAGCTACTCCATAATCGACATAGGGGGCTCATTCGCGCATAAGCTGCATGTAACTTTGAGGGAGCACCGAGGGCCGCAGCGGTAGCAGAGCAACGGTGGACGAGCACACAACGGTGGACAAGCAGCAGCGAGGAGATGGTGACGAACAGCAGCGGTTGACGAGCAGCAGTCGTACAGGTAGGAGCGGGAAATAAGCAGCATAAGTACCGGCAGCAGCTGTAGAAGGAGCACCAAAAGCGACTGCAGCGAGTAGCAGCGGTAGCAGCAGCGGGTAATATCACCAGCAGCAGCAGTAGCAGTGACATGCAGCAGCGGTAGAAGTGGCACCAGGAGTGGCAGCGAAAGAAGCATTAATCAGACCTTTTCAGAGCTAATTAGTGTATTGTTAGCTGGAAGAGCTTATGATTTAAATGTACAGAACTACAGTATAATCGGCTCTTTTAAGAGCCAACTAAATATCATAAGCTAATTTTAAAGCCTATGATTCACAACGTATTCAAACTACCTGTGTAAAGATCTCTCTTTTTCTTTTTTTTTTTTTTTTTTATGGGTGCACGATGCCTAGACAGATTCCTTTCTATTTTTCTCTCTGTTTCATAGCTGCACGAGGTCTCGACCGAGTCTTTACTTTTTCTTGGCCCAACTATGCTTAGGAGTAACCAGTTGTTTCTAGGACCAAAATTAAAAAAACATAAGAACTATTGACCTATCTTTAATATGAGACACTTCCATTGCCCTATGAAATGATGGTGATAGCTTAAGAGCACTCATTTTTCTGCAACGAGCCGAACTCAAAGCATCGCAAAAAAGGGAGAAGAAGAGGCGTTACGTAGAGAATTGTGCCAGAGGACGTGGCAAGTCACCATCTCTTCCCCGCTGTCTACAACAACCATAAGGCCCTGCACTACTGCAGCCACTACCTCGTCGACTAGTGCAGGCGCTAGCTGCACGTCCTCAGCCGCACCACGCACAGTGGGAAAAAATAACCTTTTTAGTTCAAAAATCGGCGGACACCACAATTTTTGACATATCTCTGCCATTTTTTTTCATACACTCCTGAGATGATACAATTTAAGTGTTTTAAGGCCACTTTTTCTTTAAAATCAACACCGTAACCTTAAAAAAATCGAAAAACGCAGAAAAAACAAAAAAAAATTATCGTGAAAATGGTCTTCTGGGGGTTTTTTAAGGGCTTTGGTTATGAATTCATTGTTTATTTATGAAAAATAAATAAGCGGATACGAAATTGAGGCCCAAAACGGATAATTTTTTTTTATTTATTTTTTATTGTACAAATTAGCACACACGTTTATTTTTACTATGATTACGAATTTGTCTTTTATACAAAGAATTCAAAAATGACAAATAAAAATGGCTGCCAAAGTATAAGGTTTTTTTGCCCGCAGTATTATATAAAAATTGTTTTTGTAGAGTAATTTAATACAAATATTACCTCTTTTACTACAAATTTAAGGCATCGGATACAAAATGGCATGGCAGTCAGAAAGTTGTTTGTAAAAAGCTGAATATCTTAAAATTTCAGATAGCTAATTATAATTGTATAATGAATATTTGTTCTACAAAATTTAGTGCTGTAAGTAAGAGAGAAAAAAATAGATCTTTTGATTTTCATTTTTAAATGAGGCCGCATTAGTAGTCACTAATTAAAATCCAAGAATATATTACTTGTATTATATAATTATCTGATTCTCATTTTTAAAAATTTATCTTGATAAATACAAAAATGCGAATAAAATGTCAACGGATGAATCAATCTAAAATTCCTTGAAACTTACAATCTACTGATTTTCATGGTTACCAGAAACATATATACACCCACACGCATGTATGTACATGTACGTTATATATATATATATATGTATGTGTGTGCTGATATATTGTCATTAGTTAATATCAGGTACGATATATCACATGAAAATACTGTTTTAATTACTTCCAAATTATTCTGAAAGCGTCGATTACGCAGCTAAAAAAAGAAAAATAGTTGATTGAGCAACTAATAGTTGTACATAAGAACTGCCTTGTGCAAAAAAAAAATTAGAAAGCGATCCTTATTTACAAAAGAGTGATGACATGTTGGATGATGATACTGGTAAAATTAATAATACTTTAGCAATAGCTGTCGACCTAAAATTAATTAAATCAAAGTATGAGACGTCAAGGATAGACAATTGAAGAATTAATAATGTCTTGTATCCTCTTTATAGCAGTATTGTTAGGGCAAAAAAGAAGTGTTATCGTGACCATATTACTGCATCTAATTTTGGGCAAGCGTCAATTTAATATCACTTTTCAAACATACTATTAAACGTATCATTATGACCTTAGATGAGAGTGACGGTCAAAAGTTGCAAGCTGGAAAGTCATGTTTGTGGAAAAATATGGAACGGATGGTGCCTCCGGACAGCAGGCTACTCGACAAAGTTGGTAAAATACAGCACAATCAGGTATCTCGGTAAATAATGACAGTACTGAATATCTTTAAAGTGAACTTCAAGATAGATCTGTTTTGATCTTGTGCATGGTTTCCTTGTAATTAAAAACTGAGCTCGAAATTATTTGGGAAAATCCTACACCGTCCTCTGTTGATTAGTGTAGAATTATCAAATTTACTTTTGATGAGGAAAGTACTAAACTTACAATACAACTGTATAATAAGTATAGTTCTCTTTTAGAAGAAGCGAAGAACTACTCAATGGATATCAATGGCGAAATAATAACATTTATAAAGATACACTTTTTATATAAATATTTTCACTTGTTATAAAAAGTGTTAATTTCTTAGTGGAAAACATGTAAAGAAATTTATGTATTAGTATTCATTAAAATGACGATGTTTCAAATTTCGGCTGCCACTTCGTATATGGTATTTTTGATATTTCCGAGCAAACATGAATAATAGACCTTAGAAAACACTGTAAAATGAATTTCATTACAACTTATTTCCAGAAATTAGTTCACGTTCATTGTCCAATTTTTGCAGATTATCTTATGGTTTTTTAGCAAAAAAAAAAGAAGTGATCTGATTTTTTCAATTTAAGAAGTGTCTAAAACAGAATGTCTGTAATAGAAATAAAATCAAGGGCAATAGATTTATCATAAAGCGAGAAATTTCGCTCTTAAATTTTGTAAGCTTCATGAAAACAAACTGATTTTTTATAAATGAGTGCATGAAGAGCATCAACTGCAATATCGTATGGTTTACATAAAAGGCATGTACGGTAAAAGAAAACACTAGTTTTTGTATGTTTAGGACATTTATACTCAAGTTAGACACGAACAAGGTTTTTTTAACTATCTATAAAATTCGATTATATTAGAAATATTTAGTTTCCGAACTTTAGGAGAATAAGTCACATGTGGCTAATTTCCAATAGTCACAATTAGTAGTTGTCCTCAACCTTAACCTCAACTTGTGATCTGAAACTCAATAAATTTATAGTTAAATGTCCGCCTGATTAAAGAATTTTTGTAAAAAAGTGATTTCTTTTTTTTTAAGATAGAATAAGATAACTCTATTATTTTTAACATAAATATTTTAAACTATTTTTAATGGTACATAGGATAATGACGAAAATTAAAAAAAGTATAAAATGTTCATAAAAATATTTTTTAACTTGAATTACTTTTCTTAAGTATTTTTGTACACACAACATCATGAGGTATGAATATTTGTGATCTAGTCTTTCATAGACAAAAAATTGTATATTCATTTATACGAAAAAAGTAGTAAAAAGCCAAATTTCTGGTTTTAAATTTTAAACTATAAGAGATATTTATGATGAAAGACAAAAAAAACATCTATTAATTTATATTGCATCTGACGTTTTTAATTTTTAGTAACAAACATGAAATTTACATCACGAAACTTTAAATTAAAAGTTGTTATAAAGTAATTTATGGAAGAAAAGCTTATTTAAACTACCATTTTGTATCCGCCCTTAAGATACAATAGATATGTTCGTAATCAGAGACCAAAAAACGCGTGTACATTATACAAAAAAAATAAAAACAAATTAAAATTGTTGGTTTTTGGCTGCCATTTTGTATTCATGATTTTGAATTTTTATGAATAAACAATCAATTTATGATCAGAGACCTTAAAAACTTCCTTTAAAATTAATTTTCATTATAATTTTTTTTTTAGAATTTTATTTTTCTATGTTTTCCAATTTATTGAGGTCAAGGTTTAACTTTCAACGAAAAGTGGCAGATACCCATGAAAGTGTATCATTTGAAGAGTGTACTTAAACAAAACAGCAAAGATACGTAAACAATTGTGGTGTTGGCAGATTTTTTATCAAAAAAAGGCATCATTTCCCACTATGCCACGACCCAACTGTACGAAAGGCAATACGCCCTACGCTTTGTGTGTCACTAGCTAGACCCCTACTCGCAGACATGAGTAGAAAAAGCGGTCTTCTATCCAGTATACACCGCCGACAAGGGGCAGCCGAAGATCAAGGGGGTGCTTCCTCTAGTAGTTGAGGAAGCCTTACTGAATTTCCCCGTAGGGGAAGAAGTGATTGCTACCAATATAAACAGTCAGCCGTTTTCAGGGCCACCAAACTTCTTAAACTCATCGCTGCATCCACAAAAAAATTTAAGAGGGCACTTGGAATAGCATTAAGGATTATTCTATTTGCAGTCGAATGCTCTACGACTGAGTTATACCCCCTTACGGATATTACATCATTTACGTTAAAAAAATTGATCACTCTGAAAAAGATCTACAAAAGTGTTTATTGACAAGAGCCCTAGCTAAACGCTCTTATCTTGATGTACATCCGATAATTTTTACCTCTTTAATAAGCTTACCCAATGACCAGCACAGAAGTAATGTTATTGTATCGTACAGCTTCTCATCGCTAGTGTCTTCCCATTCCTTGTGAAAGTAAGACTTTTTTATGCGCTTAGCATTATGTAGAGCACACATGGACTAATACGCCTTATTGTAATTGGGACAAGTGGTGATCTGTCTTGGGAGCTCCGACGGTGCATAGTCGATCACATCGGTGACGGTAAATCCTACTTTTTGAAGTCATCTTTGCTTCACCTCCTTAATCACAAAAATCTTTATGGCATCTTTAAGATTCTCTCTTATAATATTTCCGATCTCAGTGTACTTGATATCACCGGAATCCCAGGTTAGTCCATGGTAGCAAAGTTCAAGATATGAATTTTCATATTTGTACTTCTATGGCTACTTACGCCAGGCAGAGGGTAGTTTAAAAAAATACAAGTGCATCAACATTATTAGTGAGAGGAAGTATAGACAGTTTTTTGAGTACATAATGATTGCCCGGCTTCTCAAAACATTGCATATCCACCACATATTCCATTTTATTATTTTATTTTTTATAACCGTTACGTCCAGGAAATAATGATTTATTCGTTGAAATCTTATCTGTTGAATTTTTAGCTAACAATTGCCAATATTATCCTTAGTTAAAGGTTTCTTGATACTTTTAGTCGGCGGTCAATTGGCTAATGGTAAGTTTATGCGACATAATTTTAAATATTCTACAATTTTTACAATCTGTAGCCTTTTTTCTGCCTACTCCACAGCGTGTCTTTTCTTAAATTTCCCACTCTTTCTGCCTTTGCTTATTTTCTTCTTTCTCACTCCAACTGCTCTGACCTCTCTCCATGACAGATGAATGACAAATGATGCCAGCAGAGCCATGCATCGACTTTTATAGCTTTGCATAAGTTTCTTGACGTCACTACTCATCGGACTATACTGAACAATGCAATCGTTTAAAATCAAGCATTAGGCTAATATGTTGACAAGAAAATTGTCATGCGTTTTAAATTCCGGGCAAATATCTACTGAATCCTTTTTAGCTACTCATTTTGCTGGAAGCAATTAATGACGATTAAAAGTATCTGAACTATAAAATTACACGCACTTAACAAAGGTTTTTGATCTTTAGCATAATATGAATTCTGAAAATCAGCATACAGATCATACAACAACGCAGACTGTTTCTTGTTATATCAAGGTTTAAATCACCGTAAGGAAAATATTGTAAATTTAATTAAAGTATTATGTTTCTCATATTACAATCATCAAACCTGCCTGATTTAACATTATTCTGATTCTTTTAATTTGTCTGGACAGCTAACATAACAAAGCAAGGCATTTCTAACTAATTGGATGCCTTGACGTTCCAGATGTGTTTCGATGTTGTAGGTAAGAGTGAATATTCATAGTGTTCCCAAATTCGGAAACATATATCTATGAACTTATTTTTTTGTACATAATTAAGTAGACGAATTTTACAAAAATCACTACGTAGAGTATAAGCAATTATAGTTTAAATATTTCTATCATTACGTATTCTCAGCTTTGTGTTGCATCAGCGCCTTCTTAAGTCAATATTATTGTTTGTCTGACTGCATTCAGATCAGTTTTCGATCTCGTAAGTGTGAGTTTATGTTTCGTGCTAACAACAGTCTTGTGATAGTCTTTGGCAAAATCTAAAATCATACTGAAAGAAATTAAGACATTAAAGTAGCCCTAATTAGTTCTACTTAGTGCACTTAAAAGACCAAGCCAGCCTGCGATCTCACTTATTACGCTACCATTCGGGCTGAGTAAAACAAAATTTTTTACGAGGGTTGTTAGGCCTCAATTTTCTCATTCATTTATCTGGATGGCGTTTATCTTATATCTTATCTCATCGAATAGGTGGCTGATGGCATTGATCGCAAAGAGAGTATTCGTCGTCCTTGCTGTATTAATATTTGCTTAAGTTAATCTTCCACGAATGTAAACGAGACTATGAGATGGTAGCATTCATAGATATTGATGCTGAATTGATATACGGATCTCATCACTGTTACTGATATGTTAGAAATTGAATGTTTTGACGCACTTACTGTCTTCTCCGCTGACATGTTACCAGTTTGACTATTCGTCATTGACTAGTCACTAGTGTGCATGATATGCTGCTTACATACCTTCTATCATTGTACACGATCCTCATTACGATGATGGTTTTATGTCCAACCTCACCGTTATATACTCTTCACGAAAATTACTAAATCATTTTCCTGGTCAACAATGCGTAGTTAAATGTAATCAATAATGCGTCCAACAACTGGTAAATAAGTTATTTGTGAATAAACCTTAATGATTTTATATACTAGTGAAACAGATGGAAAAAAGTCGTGAATCGTATGAGCTTGCGATCCGTCTAGGTACGCTCCAGTAGTGACACTACACTATATTCGTAGTGCGTTTACCTTGAGAATAGCTACAGACGAGTCCAAGCTGTGAGTAAAATTTCCCTCAAACACTCGTCTAGTAAGACCCAACAATCGTCCTATAGATTCGTTTGGTCTAAAATAAATGGTTTGACTACACGTGATGACGCTGCGAAGCGTATTACTATTTGCTTTGATGTCGATGAGAATATTGTCTGGTTATAATACATCAACTAAATATGACGCAATACGTCGTATTGCGTAGCTACATGTTGGTGAAACTATCACTAGATAACCAACGTAAAATTCATTGTTGCTTATGTCTATATTTGAAATCAAGTTAAGCGTTTAGAGTTAGCCGAAGCCAAGAACGTTGATGTATTTCGGTAACAATTCAGTCATTGGAAAATATTGCGCTTTTAAAACAGTTGAATTACCCGACAGACTTAGGGTCAATGTTTTGTCCATGACTGCTTAAGAAAAAATACATGATTTATTAGTATGCCATCTCTTCTTATACTTTTTTATAGAAATCTTACGCACAAATAACCGCAGTTGTAAGAAATAAAGTTTTTATATTTTTGAAGGTTAGACTTAGACTTATTAACTCCTAAGTACAACATTAAATCGATAGGTCGCTGCAGATCAATAAGGCTGTCAAAAAAACGACATTACCACCACGTTTCCAATATGCTACCCAGTGAGTTCCAGGACCACTTTTATCATCAAGATTTACTATTGCGATTTCACGATATCGTGGTCCGTTTTTGGGTGAGTTATTTCGCATAAACACCCCACGTAAAGTAAGGATTTTAGAAACTTCATCGTATTTTAATAAATCAACATTTCTGAGAGCTCTTTCAGACAAAATTACTATCTCAATCATTTTTTAAAATCCTTTTCCAGCATATGGTTTCAAATAAACACCAAATCTAGTAATATACTGTTCGAGATGGAGACCTGTTCCAAAAGTGATAAGCTCTATACTTTTATTATGCCTTTGACTCTTTTAAAGCTGCTATTTAGTTGCCTTAGTTGTATTATTACTTTTTAGTATTTCTGCTATCTTATTCGCTAGTTTACCGGCTGCACTTAAGCCTGCAAATAAGGGTATCAAGCGTAGAGCACCACTAATTTGAGCAGGAAGACGTGAGATTTCTTACCACCAGCTTTCTTAACTGCATTACGTGTGCCTTTTGGCACTGAACTCATAACTCTATGTGCATCTTTGCTTTGATTGTTCATGCCCCGTGAGGCAGCATTAATAACTGCAATCAAGGAAGTGAACGGTTTGTTTTTTAGGCTCTGCTTTTTCAGACCCACACCTAATCTACTTTTCAGGTTCATAGCACTCGTTATCGCTAGAGCAGCTGCTTTTTCACGAAAACTTGAATCTCTGGCTTTAACTCTTTGCCAAGCTCTCTCAGCCTTAACTTTCTTGATTCTAAAAATAAGCTATACTGTGCTCCTTGCAAGCCGCGTCCAATTAGATTTATTCCTGGATCACCTCTAGCGAGACATTTCACAGGTTTGGTACCGGGCCACAGTACTGATAGCCTGGTATGTAAATTTCTATCGGTAGAGTATTTATAATCCTATTTAAAACACCACGTCCGCTTTTGTAATGTATGATCATTACTCTTTGTAGGTTGGGTCGCTACTGAGCACTGGAGAATCAGACGGTTGTATTTGTAGTTTTAGCCACACTTATGCAATACCTAAATCCAAGTATATAGGTGCTGCATTATTTAGTCCATGGATCAGTTGTGATTGTTTCTATATACATAGTAGACACAAAGTTGAAAGAGCGATCCGTCAAATTGGAGGTTCCATACTTTAATGCTGTTGTAAAACAAAAAAATCGCCTAAAAAGACATGGTGAATTACTCCTTAACCGCATCCAAGCTCTATTCTGTGGCCCAATAAATTGTGGTAAAACTAGTAGCTAATTATCTCTAATAGTGCATTTAAATGGACTGAGATGTGTAAATGTATATTTGTACTCAAAATCTCTTAATCAGCCGAATTATGAATTTTTTTAAGAGCTGTTGATACCTATACATAATATGAAATATTTTTTGTTCATCGAACACGAATCATTTGTATCTCCAGATAATGCTCTTGACAATTTCATCATGGTATTTGATGATTAACTTGTAAAAACAGGATAATGTCAGAGACTTCTTCTGCATGGGGAGACACAAAAATGTGTATTGCTTCTATCTATCTTTGTCAGTCATATGCTTAGGTACCAAAGTATCTTGTCAGAAATAACGTTAACCTTTGAGCCATATTTCGTCCAGATAATGCTAATTTAAGACATGTGTATGGTGATCACATCTTCTCAGATATGCTCTATGCTCAGTCTCGAGATTTGTGCTTTAGCTGCAGGAATTATGATGAGTATCATTTTGTTGTAATCAAGAAAGACAGACAAATGAACTGAGGTTGTTATAGAAAGGGCTTTGACAATTTTGCTATTAATATAGGACGTATATAAGGTAATTATTTAGTACAGCTTGAGAGTTTAAAGCGTCAACATGTACGAGCAAGACAAAGACGTACTTTAATAATTGATGAAGGCAAGAGAAGCCGTAAAGAAAAATTACAGACTATTCACGTTTGGAAGAGGCAAAGTCGGAAAAGTATTGAGTAAAACTTTTAAGCCAATCACTGAGCCTTTCAACAAAATTATGTCACAAACAAAAAATGAAAGTGGTTTTCTGACTAACAATTATTTTAATAATACCACCAATCTACCTATCAAGTAAATCAAGAGAGAAAGTTTGTAGCGACGATAAATCGGCATTTTAGTCAGTCTGCAGTCAGTCAATGCGATGATGATGATGATAAGATGAATTTTACACTTCAAAATAAGACTGTTCATTATAATGAGAAACTATTTAATAACCCATACTTAGAAATTCTCGATGAAGATAGAAAAGTATGAGGTGAGAAAAGATGATGAAATGTACAAGCTTGATAATTTATCAATATTATTTTGAGAATAGTTAAATCAGGATAAATAAGTTAAAATGTCTGATGACTATTGAATCAACAGAGCTACTAATAAAAAAACATCTTGATGGATCTTACATGACCCGTGATGATTATGAAAAGTTTTTCATGCTTTTTTACACCTCAAGTGTTTCTAAAAAAAGATTTAAAATAAATGGAGCTACTCGAACACACAAAAGCAATAAATTCGATACAATTGTATAATATACAAATTTTATATTTTCTATTTCGCGGGTAACTCTGTATTGTTAGCAATGTATTAAGTCTTACATTACCATTGGTCACCTAGACAATACCCATTTTAAAGCTCCCTGCTCTCTGGCTGTTACTACGGCAAAACATTTTGCACCTAACGCTTGCACAAGCAATTTTCAGCGTATTGCTGTTTTATATTTACTTACGTAACTGCCCCTTTTTTTAATCGCACCTCAAAACCACTGCTAAAGGATAATCGTTTATACCAGTGCATTTTGAAAGATGTTGAGTTATATGTCACGCGTGAGATATAAGTTACTGGGTAAAGGAGTTTGTAAAAATACATTTCTACATTTTGTTAAGTGTTATGTGGTGATAAAAGTCTGCTTCTTCCTCCACAATTCTCCCCAATTTTGCTCACAAGTATTCGGCTTATAAATTACAGTCTACTTTAATTTTCCATCTCGAACAAGAATCATCGCTTCCGTGTTTGATCTTGATGCTAGTAAAAAAGTAAATTTATTATTACCTCGTTATAAAGTGGCTCAAAAACATTAGCAAGTAGATTATATTTACTGGGACGATCCTGATCAGCTAATTGACCGTATACGATTGCTCATAGCCAAAAGATAAGTAAAAATTTTAAGCCACGCCCACAAAATCATGTCGATTACTAAGGAGTTACGAGAGGCTGGGTATGTATACTGATAGCGTCAGTATGAAAATGCGTATTGACGTGTTCGGGCGTAAGCTAGGTCAGACCAAGGGTGGTAGCTGAAGTCCTGCTGGTCCTCTTGGTGTTGGGTATTAAGTTACAGTTGATGCACAATACAATATCCAAAATAAGAGACTGTGCAATGTTGCTGATCCTGTAGATAATTTTGATGATGTTAATCAAGCTTATTTTCAAAGAAAGCATGATAACAATAAGGAAGTTATACATGACATCCAGAGCCGTAGAAAAAAGCAGGAGAATAAAGAATCTTACAATCGCTTATTATGCTTTAATGAGAATGGATGGTAAGAAAAAACTAGTAGTAAACGACCTAAACATGCCAACTTATCGCAGCTATCCATGTAGAAAATATGATGCTCATGGCTTGGAAGAGACTGCAAGCCGGCCTTGTTTAAATGATACAATATTCTTGTGAGAATAAAGGTCATAGGTACCTTCTCACCGTGATAGATGTTTTTATAAAGTACGCATGAGCTATAACTGTTAAAAAAAAGATTGGCAAAGATGTATCCGAGGCCATAAAATCTATTTTAAAAGACAGAAGAGTACTACGAAACCTTAACAGTAACCGTGGTATAGAGTTTTACAACTCTGTTTTCCAAAGCCTCATAAAAAGGATACAATTAATTTGTACTAACTTATAGCAATATTATAGCTTTTGCATGCTAGCGATTGAATCGCACATTAAAAATTCAATGTAAAAAAAGTTCAATAGCTATACTTCCTCTACTTTCTCACTCCTTGGATAAATAAGTTCAACTATAGTAAATAAAGGCCGGATGTGGAGTGCATATCTTTATTGATAA
>JAPYYV010004489.1:0-34168 GCA_030522625.1 Copidosoma aretas
TAATCAGGATTCTTACAAACTAGGTGAACTATTTACAATTGAAGAGACCACAAAAAAAGATCATTTGTGAGTCAGTATAAGTGTTTTTCTGGAACTTGTAAGTTATTCAATTATTCTAATTTAATATCATGATTACAGTCATATATTTGCAAAATAATAGAACATGTAAATTTGATATAATTATCATTACATTATTATGTAATAAATCTTACAGTAGTATATAAATCCATCCGTTAAATACTTACTTAGCCAAATGATTATTACATATTATGTTTATTAGTAGTATAGTACTATCACAATAATAAATACTTTCGGACTTTAAAAAAAAACTTCTTAGGTTAAAGTGAACTCTGATGTAAAACACTTTATATAGACGAAAATTCCTTTACTCACATCGGATCCACTCTGGCCAAGTGGGTAGGGTACTTGTCTGGTAATCCAAACATTACAGAGTTCAAGACCCATCAGTGCAATTTTTTTTTTTTTTAATTCTATTGCTACTTAAGTTGAACATGACCGATCGCTTTATTAAATTATAAACAAAACATTTATTTCAAATTTTAAATGCTTTTATTAAAGTTTGAACGTAACAACTTACGTAAGAACTTACGTTTGGTTTTACGTGTGATCTTACGTAGGATCTTGCAAAATATTAACGTTTGGGTAAAGGTTATGTTGTAATTCTGTCAATAATTTATTTAATTAGAACATTAGAAGCTCGCAGAATACATATCACTCGTCAAGATAGCTTAAGGTTGTTAGTAGGTTATTATTTTGTTAATAATTTATTTAATTGATCAACGATAAACTAGCTGTCCTCAAAGTAACTAGGAAAAAAAGTTCGGCGTTAGTGTTATGTTGTAATTATTTTAAAAATTTATTTAATTAAAAGATAATAGACTCTCAACCCCGGAATCACTTAGTTCAAATGCGTAGGGTTGAGGTTGCATTCTTATTTTGTTCATAATTTAATGAATTAATGAACCACAAACAAGCATTCTCCTAAGTTACTCGGTAAACGAGCTTGATGTTGATGTTATGCTGTTATTATTTCGATAATTTATTTAATTAGGACACGATTATATTGCCGCCTCTAGGTCAGAAGGTTAAAAAGCTTGAAGTTAAAATTATGACATTATTTCGTCAATGATTGATTTAATCATAACATAAGGAACTCGTTGACCCCAGGTCCTTGGATAAAAAAGCTTGATGTTTAGGTTATATTGTTATTTTGTCAATACTTTATTAAATTTTTTATCAATGAACTTGCTGTAACTGAAATGACTGGGTTTAATATGTTCGATTTATTCGCTGGTTGCAAAACTGGTGCTGCCCTTATACCCCATGTTAAATATTATGAGAAAAAAAGTAGTATAAGCGGCCACTGTTGGCCGATGCGAAGGAATTTCCATAAGGCTACGTGTTAAAAGTACAAGTGGCGCAAGCCCTCCCCTTCGCCATCATGCAACCAGCAAATAGGACATTTTGCTATTTTGTCGGTAATTTATTTGAATAAAACACGACAAACTAGCTGCTTGCAAGTTACTAGGTTAGAAAGCTCGGGGCTAGGGTTGTGTCGGTATTTCGTCAATAATTTATTTTTTCCTGTCTCGGGCAGTTTTGTAACCCTGGTACACCCTTGGTAGGAAAAACAACGTTAGCCACTCACATTTATGACGAAAACTACTATTTTTACCTAGGGCGCAAAGTGAAACTGGCGTTTTGCGCCCTAGGGCCGCCCTTTGGGCCCTTAAATTGCTTTGTGCACACGGGCAGTAAAGAACTTTGCGCCCTGCGGGGTGCAAAGTACTTTACCGCCCTGAGGCGCAAAGTGATTTCGCGGGCCCAAAGTGTGCCTATGGGCGCAAAGTTGCGCTTTGCGCCCTCAGCAACAAAAACACCGTTCGCACCTCGGGCACAAACATACAAAAACCCCCGGCCTTCGGGCGTGCATTTTGTACTTTGGGCCCTAGGTACGAGAACTACTATAATTAGATCATGATAAACTTGCCGCCCTGGGTCACTCAGTTAACAAGCTTAAAGTTGAGATTTTCTTGTTATTCTGTCCATAAGTTATTAAATTAGTACATGATAGACTCGCTGCCCACGGGGCACTATGTAAGAAAGTTTAAGGTTGTGGTTATGTTTTTATTTTAATATTTGATTTACTCAATGAACCATAAACTCGGTGACCCTCAAGTTACTAAGTTGTAAAGCTTAGGGTTAAAGGTATGTTGTTATTTCGTCAATAAATTATTTAATTATAAAACAAAATAACTTGTTGCCCTCAGGTCATTCGGTTACAAATCTTAGGGTTGTAGTTATGTTTTATTTTGTCAATGATTTATTCAATTAATGAGTTTTAAACTCGCTGCCTCCTAAGATAGTGGATTAAAAAGCTCAGGTTTGAGGTTATGTTTTTATTTCGTCAATAATTTATTTAATGAAATGCAATTAAACTTGCTGCTGCCAGAATACTGGATTAAAAACCTTACGGTTAAAGTTATGTTTTTGTTTCAGCAGTTATTTATTTGATTAGAACATGATAACCTTCCTGCTCCCGGGTCACCTCGAAGAATGGCTGGGGGGTCTAGTTATGTTGTTATTCTATCAATCATTTGTTTAATTGATTAACGATAAACTTGACGTCTTCAAATCTATTGGGTTAAGGATCTTAGGGTTTAGGTTATGTTGTCATTTTGTTATTACTTTATTGAAATAGAACACGATAAAATCGCTGCACTCTGGCCACTGCATTTAAAAGCTCGAAGGTAGAGTTACACTGTTTAATGGCAACTAATTTTATTAATAATTATTCGATAAACTCGCTTTTTCCCAGGATACTTCGGTTATAAAGCTTCGAGTTGAGATTATGTTGTTAAAAAGCTTGAAGTTTATTTGATGTCGTTATTTTGTCAATAATTTATTTACTGGGAACATGATAAACTTGCTGCCTCTGGGTCACTGAGTTAATTAACTTGAGGTTCAGGTCATGTTCCTCTTTTGTAGATATTCAAATGATATGCTGCCTTCCAAGTTACTTGGCGAAAAACCTTGAACATAATGTTTTGTCGTTATTTTGTCAGTAGTTTACATAGTTAGGACATGTAAACTTACTGCTTCCATGTCACCGGGCTCAAAATCTACGTGTTAAAGTAATGTTGTAATCATGTTAACGATTGAATAAATTAATAACAAAATAAATTGCTGCCCCTCGGTCACTCAGTTAAAAAGCTTGACGATAAGGTGACGTTTTAATTTGTTCATGATTTATTCAATTAGAACATGAGGTACATGTTGCTTCTAGGTCCCTGGGTTAAAAAATTTGGGGCTTAGGTTATGTTGTTATCTTGCAATAATTTATTTTAATAATTACTGAAAAACTCGCTATTTTACAAAAAACGAAGTTAAAAAGCTTATACTCAAGATAATGTTGTTATTTAGTCTATAATTTATCGAACAAAAACATAGCAGATTCGATAACACCGTATTACTAGGTTAAAAAGCTTGAGCTCGAGGTTTTTTTGTTAGTTTGTCAGTAGTTTATTCAAATAGGACATGATAAACTGACGTCCCCTAAGTCACTGGGTTCAAAAGGTTTGGGTTAAGGTTATGTTATTATTCTATTAATGATTCATACAGATAGAATATGATAAACTCGCCACCCTCGGATCACTCGGTTAAAATGGTTAATGTTGAGGTTTTGTTACTGTTTTGTCAATAATTTATAGAATTATAACTTAATAAGCTTGCTGCATACGGGTCACTGGCTTAAAAAACTTAAGGTTGAGGTTATGTTGTTATTTTGTCAATAATTAATTCACTTGATGAACGAGAATCTCGGTGACGACTAAGTTAGTGTGTTAAAAAGCTACGTGTTAAAGATATGTTATTATTTTAAAAATAAATATATTGATTAATAAAGAAATAACCTGCTACCCCCGGGACCCAAGGATACAAAATTTAAGGTTAAGGTCATGTTGCTGTGGCAATTATTCATTTTAATAATTATTGACCAACTCACTGTCCTCTAATAAACTAGGGTAAAAAACTTAAATTCGTGGTTATGCTGTTATTTCGTCAATAATTCATCCGATAAGAACATGATAGACTCGTTGCTCCCGTATCACTAGGTTAAAAAGCTTGAGTTGGAGGTTCTGTTGCAATTTTGCTAATAATTTATATAGTAACAAAATAAGAAAATTGCTGCCCCAGGATACAAGATAAAAAAGCTTGAAGTTATGTTGACACTTTTTCAAGTACCGATTTAATTAAAACATGTTAGACAATTATCCGAAACTTCTTTGCACTTGCTCCCTTGTCATGAATAATATACAACAGAAACTGAGTTATTGGAGCATGACTGCTTATTAATTACATCAATATTTCGCCGTTTTACTAATGGCCTCTTGAGGATCAAAAATCTATAAATTATAACTGTACATAGAATAATCGCATGACACAATGTAAAATAATAACAAAACATGTAAGTAAATATATAATAAAAAGGTCTTTTCATAAAAATTTCTTATTAAACATTTACCATGTGGATGCGAAAACAATGCGCCAATCGGGACAGTCATGGCAAACGGAATTTACATACTTTACAATAACGAAGTATAAAAGGAAAAAGTATCAGCAATTCATCCGTCCTGAACACAAAGAATAACAATAAGGCGTACACACGACGTTAAGATAGTGTACTTACAAAAGCACTATAAAGTACACAAGAATGCAAGAGGGACGACGATAGCTCGCGCATGAACACACCAACCGAAAGCGTATAGACAGGTAAAAGCGGACGGCGACACCTCGTACAGGAGCAACACAAGCCAGGGTATAGGTCCCTGTGTGAAGAAGTTTCCTAAACTACGTATGTGTATTAGATGCATAAAATGTAAAATGATATATAGAAAAACAACCCATGAAAATTAAAACTTAATTTTTAATTTAATATTTGATTTGATGTAGAAAACTTTTGTATAAGTGATTGAGTTTTTGTGTATCTAATTGTCTATTGAGTTCATTGTCAACTAAGGAAATAAATTACATCTCTGAAAGTTCGCGTTTATACCTGTTATGCTCCTGATCAAGGATCACCACACCCTCGAAATCGAAACCTTGCGGGCACTGCCAAGAATGAGCAAACAAGGTTGACCTGCTGCCACCATTCACAATGCCACGCTTATGTTCACGGAGGCGTATACATAGGTGTCTTTTACTTTGGCCTACATATCGTGACCCACATTTACACTTAAACCTGTAGACAATGCCACTTTTTTGCATTTTATTCGTTATATTCTTTCCCGGTCTGATTATATTAGTAAGTTTCCCTGAACAAGAAAAAATTACATTTATACCGTACCTAGATAAGAATCTTCGGATGGTATTCTCAATAGGTTGGAGATACGGGACTAACAAAACAGCAATTCTGCGGGAGGGTGAAGTGCCACCATGACCTGTGTCATGAACTAGACTATCGGGAACTTTCTGTTCTTCGGAAGTGTGTTTTTGTCGATTGAGAAAACTTATTCTTGCCTTAACATATTTATTCATAAAAGAAATGGGATATGCATTGGAAATAAGACTTTTTCGTGCTGCAGTGATATTTTTTGATCGAAAAATAGGATCCGCCAGTTTAAATATTTTGTCAATAATGGAGAATATAATGGTAATTTTTTGGCATACTGGAGTATGTGAAAAAAAATTTAAGTAACCGGCCCGACGACGAAGGTTTAGTATATAAATCTATTGTATTTATGGAGTTTGGAATATGTGTAATAAGAATATACTTATTACACATATTCTTATTACACGTATTCCAAACGCCATAAGTACAATAGATTTATATACTCAACCTTCGTCGTCGGGCAGGTTACTTCATTTCGTTTCACATAATCCAGTATGCCATAAAATTGCCATTATATTCTTCATTATCGACAAAATATTTAAACTGGCGGATCCTATTTTTCGATCAAAAAATATCACTACAGTACGAAAAAGTCTTATTTCCAATGCTTATCCTATTTCTTTCATAAATAAATATATTAAGGCAAGAATCAGTTTTCTTAATCGACAAAAACACACTTCCGAAGAACAGAAAGTTCCCGAGAGTCTAGTTCATAACACAGGTCATGGTGGCACTTCACCTTCCCGCAGAACTGCTTTTTTGTTAGTCCCGTATCTCCAACCTATTGAGAATACCATCCTAAGATTCTTATCTAGGTACGGTATAAATGTAATTTTTTCTTGTTCAGGGAAACTTACTAGTATAATCAGACTGGGAAAGGATATAACGAATAAAATGCAAAAAAGTGCCATTGTCTACGGGTTTAATCGATACATGTATGAATACGCATACATTCTGATAAATAAAAAAAAAAATTGTTAAAAATATATAACTATTATCAGCATCACGAAATTTTAACCTTCGTAATATTAAAGATCGAAACTACTGTAGGATAAGATTGTCTTTCATCCTAATAATTGAATACCATGCGAGAGATGTGACTGACATACAAATTATACATTATTATATTGTTTTGTAACCCTCTGAAGTGACTCGTGCTACAGAATGGGCACTCACAAATACATGTCGAATGAATACAAGCACTTGGTAACCCTCTTTATGGATCAAAAAGCTATAGGCTGGTTTAAAGTGGTTTTAAAGGGTATCTACGAGTATATATTTATTAACGCTACTTGAGAGAAAAAACGACTAATTTTTCTGGAAGTTAAAGCACCTGAAAATAAGAGCTTATTCTTTTATCTAACACATATAATATCTTTTCTCCATGCACTTAACATACGTTTCCACTTATAGGCAGTCTAGAGACAATGAACATTTCCTACTCTTCCGGTAAAGTCGATTTGACTGAATAGCTTTATCAAATTAATTATTAATTAAAACAATAAATATTTTTTCAACTAAATAAAAGTTATCGATGATTATTTTCATTTTATAGAATCAATCAAGACCAAAGTTCGATAGATTTAATGAGCAATCGCGGAGAAAAATGGGAAGTCGATCTTCCGGTAATCTTTTAAAAATGTAGTACTCATTCATCTCCGAAAATTCTTGGATATTTCACTCAAGTTTAGGCTCAATTTATTTTAAAAGCTAAGAATCATCGTCACTTCTTCTTTAGCCGAGACCATAACTATTTTTCACATGAATGATAATGTAAGCTACTTAAATAAGGAAATAGCTAATATTTCCTGAATTGTGCGCTTAAATAAAGCAGTGGTCGTAAACGGGAGGAAAATTTTCAAAATTTTTGTTTTCCTTGAATCTTAACTCTGTAGTTACATTTTTGAGCTTAATTTACTTCTCAGATAGTTTCCTACAAAAATCCGTTTCTCTTTGATGGATATATACATACATCATGTACGTATATGTTGAGCTGACATACCAGGAAAATTGATATTTCCATAAAATTTGATAATATTATTTTAGCAACGACATCTATAGGGACGTTCTCAAAATAGTATCGGCAGACTGTGTAGTTTTTCTGTTATGTTTGCAAATCTTTGCGCGTGCCAGTGAATTTACAGTATATTACAGCTTTATATGATTCGATTAATTTCAAATTACATGTACACACATTTCCACATCTTCATATTTTGACACTTTTGCACATTTTCCTTCAAAATCAAGAAATGATTCATTTTTTAACTTAAAAAAAAAGCGTAATCAATACTCATGTGTATTGTGACAGCCCAAATATCTATAGCTATTGATCCAGCGGGAGTGAATATTGCTGCGGCGCACAGTATCGCACTTTGGCTTTTTCTCTTCAAAAATCAATAACTTTCAAAGGTAGAAACATATCACACTGATTTTTTTTTTACAAAGATACCTGGACGTTCATTAGTGAGAAATCATATAAAATATGATTCAAAAAACTTACAGGCTGGAAAACTTGTATCAACTTGGATTTTCTATAAATTTAGAGCCGAAGTAATGCAGTTTTATAATCTAACAAAGTTTCTGCTAAAAAACGTTGACGTACACGTTTCTCAAAACCATTATCAAAATCGTCTATTACTATTCTAATTAACATAATATTGTAAAATAATCTCAAAATATCCTTGAAAATCGAGTACTTGCTTAGAGTAATTTAATGTTTTTGGGTCCACACTGGAAAAACATTTTTAATAATTACTTTTTTTTTTCTCATCACACTTAATCATATTTATCCTTAATTACTAATAAAAACATTTATAACTTAAAAATTTCTGAAATTAAGGGTTAGTATAATGTTACCCATCTGATAAAGAGAGGAAAAGTAACAAATATTTCCTCAATAGCAATTTCATATTTTCTGATCAGTGCGACGAATTAAATTTAAGAAATAATAAGAAAAATGGTATATAATACAATAATAACCTTAGGACAACTGCAATTTAATAGAAAATCAGGTGGTTTTTATCATCTTACAGGACTTTTGCAAATTAAAAGTGATTTAAAAACATATTATCCATTTCTTTGTACGTGGCGAGATGTATTTTCTTTTGCTTAGTCAAGAAATAGTATGCATAACCTAAAAATTGTATAAATCTGGCCAAATAAGAGTGTTTTCGTACAAATAATCGGAATACAAATTACATTAAAGAGGAATATTGCATTAATAATTACTCAAATGAAAGTCACCGCGACATTTACGTTGTAAAATTATTATCATTACCATTGTTGCGTAATAACCTTGATTGTCGGATTGCAAAACCCTACTGATTCAGCACTTATTTTACAAAAAATCCAAGTTCCGACAAGTTTTTCGGACTGGAAAGTTTTTGAATCAGTTTTTTATATTTTTTCACTATTGTAGGTCCGGTTATCTTTATTTAAAAAAATTCATTGTAATATGTTCCTTACCTCAAAATTTATTGATTTCTAAAAAAAAAAAAAAAAAAATGTGGCACTGCGCGTACCTGGAAACTACTCGCCCTGAAGAGTAGAGTCGACTCGTACAGTGTAAGATCTGAGAAAGTTGCTAGGCAGCTCCGATTTCGAACATTCTCTTTCGTACGTATTCTTTAGACCTTCAGAAACAATCGTCATTACTAACATCTGCCTTGTGATGAAAAAATTAGGGTAGTTTCACACTCCTAAAGCATATTCAATAGTTACAGTCATGAGAAATTTAAAAAAATGTAAAGTTTAACTTCAAAAATAGTCTCTCGGGGGGTTTTGGGGTCATGTATTACGAATCTGATGTCAAAGCCGAGGGAGGCCCCATTAAAACCAGTCCTACAAGTAACATAGATACCAAATTTTTTAACTTAAAATTTCACCTCGGAAATCGTCTCTTGGAGATTTTGGAGATCGCTGATTACGAAGCTGAGGTCAAAACGCAAGTTAGTGCGGTTGCACCCCTATTACAGCAATTCCTATAAGTGACAGAGATTAACAAATTGAATATTAAAGATAAAGAAACATGCTGTAATATCGTTCCACAATGTGAACAAAATCATGACCATGGATAAAGGTGTAATCTCAATAAGCATTGATCTCATATTTTAAAGAGCATGTAATGTTTATATAAATGATTCATGTTCAAACGAAGAATTCGAAGAGTTATCTTCAAACGAGTTGGCAACGTATCCTTTAGCACTATTCGACGCTAAGGGATTGCAAAAAAATATACAATCACAGATTTATACGCCTTTTTTGAAGAGTACCATATCAAATTGAATCAATTGAATTGTTCTTATTATATAATTGATGGCAGAATGATATGGCATAAAGTAAGATTACTAGTAGATTCAAATCACAATATAACCGCAAAATTAAATCTTTAGGCGGCATCCTGCGTCCTATAAAAATGACGGAACCACTCGCATCAAACAGTATTATGGGTGCAATAATATGTGGATCTGGTTGTAGTTCAGCTATTAGTTGCAGGAAAAATGGCGTACACTGTTCAAAAACTTATAAATTTCGTTACAGATCTAACTACACTAATTGCGAGCCACCTGCAACTACTGACAATATAGAGGATGAAGTGGTTTCCAGGCTCCAATAATGGTAAAACAAGATAAAATTGAAGATGAGAAGGGAACCATTATAACGACATCAGCAATGCTTGAAAATGATTCTCATTACATTTAATGTTAATTATATTTGTAGATTTTAAGCTTATTTCATGTACCCCATGTTTTCGAAATTTGAGAAAACTTAAAAAATGATTTTATTACACTTGTAATCTATTTTTTCAATCATTTAACTACATCAAAACTAAAATTCAGTTGCATATTATGTTAAGAGTTTTAATTGTTGTAATTGGACCTCGGATTCATAATAAGCGACCCCAAAAACCCACGAAAGACGATTTCCGAGGTAAAATTGTAAATTTTTAAATTTTGTTTCACTATAATATTGGTGGTGAGATGGGAAAGAGGGAGGGAGGTGTAAAAAAACTACTCTGATGTTTTTATTTTTAATGGCAAAGCAGACCATAGTAGTGATCAATGTTCCTTAAGATTAAAAAACTCGTCAAAACAATAATTTTTGCAATCAGAGCTGCTTAACAACTTTTTCAGACTTTCGGGCTTATTACGAAAGCCGAGGATCTCGCATGAGCGTTGACTAGCTGTTGGCTGTGAGAAAGTAGATCAGCGGAGGCCCATCTTGTTTTTGTGAAACGATGCCGAGGATTTCCAGGCAGCAGTAGCTCGGCGAGGATGGCCGTAGCAGGACGCAGTGACTGTCCTGTTTCCCCTTTCTTTACACTGCCACTACTTTCCACCCCTGCGCGTACCCAAAGTCAATCCAACTTGATCAGTATTATAAGACTTTAACTGTCTTCCTTCCACTCTTAATGCAAGAAATAAGTAACAGTAGGAGTAAGAGTGCGTTTTGAGTACAACTGCTTTTACCACACATCAGGAAACTATTTCAACGTCTCTAACGTACGAATTGCCTCACAAGCTTAATCTGAAGGTGGTTTCCAAAAAAAAAATCATATCACTTTCCTATCGGCTATTAGTACAACTTTGTACCAAGAATAAATATGACACTTTAACCCAATATACCGGGGTAAGAAGTAGTTTCTTCTGTGGGGATACGAGAAACACTTGCAATTCTATTTCTATCGCTTACAACTTAGCTGAATAATATTCTAGAGAGTTTTAGATGAACTCAGAGTGGAATAAGATCAATGTTTCATATACAGAGAAATTATTATTTCAAATCAATAATTACAGTTTTGAATCGTTGATAAAATTAGGAGTAACAAGTAGCAAGAGATTGATATGAATAAGGCAAAAAGTTTCTTTTCTACGAGAAATAGGTACTTTATGATTAGCATGAATAAAATTATTTTATATTTATTGCTGCCTAGCACGCATCTGATATTTTAAGTTTAATAAAACATGAATAAACAATCACTTTATCATTGATTTTCTGTTCGATTCGAATAAAAAATTTGTTTTTATTCCTCAAATTATTCTAGATGTACACCCGGGAGAAGTTGATTCTGTCACGGCAATAGTGACGTTGCATATGTATTACTGTGACGGAATCAACTTCTCTCGGATGTACTCATCAATCTGATCTTGATGTATTCTATGTGCAAAGGATTAAAACGTAATTGTTTATATGAAATTGAAACTTTTTACACGTCCTTGCACGAACCATCGTCTGTGATTTCGTACCCATAATATTTCCGAAAATTCAACAACGTGATTAAATCTGGAATCTCCCGAAAAATAAGATAATTTGAAAAGTTTGAATTGGATGCTTAACCGAAGAGAAGATCGTTTCATGTGTGTTCTTCTTATTTCTTCGATGACAAACTCGCGCGATGCACCACATTTTATAAAATTATTTAATTCTTGTACACAAAGTATACTTTTTCCGTGCAACAACATTTGTTTGGTATTGAAGTACTACTGACAACTCCTAGAATTATGACAAAACTAGTGTTGAGGCGAAAGGCTCTAACGAACAAATTTTCATTTTCTGAACTAGAATATTATGAGGCTTATCTCAACTTGCAACCGAGAAACCCCGCTTATTTTTTCGTCAGAAATATTTAGGAGAATTAGTAAAGTGATAAAATAATCCTATTGATTCAAATATCCAGTTACCTACCTTTTTTTATCGTTGCAAAAAATTGCTGTTTATATGATTAAACGTTTTTTAGATGTGGGGCTATAAATGCAGATATAGAATCTTAAATATTTAATGAGAGATTTCACAGTAAAAAACGACATTGCAAAAGAGAATTGCTTTACATCCATACTAAAATCCTAACGTTTTACAGTTACTAGTCTTACCTTGTGTGCTCGACGATTCATCCTTGTCATTTCCACGAGGTGAGCTCATTCTTGGACCATCCCTGGGATCATCCTCAGGCGGGTTTTGGCTCTTGTGAGAATTAGACTCAGCAGTGGACGTGAGCATTGATAGATCTGTTAGGACGTGGCCAACATCAGTAACATTAAGATCTGATGTTGTATCACAACTACATGGCTCAGTAAACGTCCTTAATCGCTCTACAAGTTGAGGTTTTGCACCCGAAACTGGCAAATTGCGTCTCTTTAGCTCAACTTTTAAATCACTGACTGAAATTAAAGATTTCAAAGTCATCACAATTATTTATCGTGTATTATTATGAACAACTATAAGGCATTACTTTAAGCTACACTCTAGAGTATCAAGAATTATTATTGTCTAATAAATAAAGAATTCGTTTACATGGACTTCAACTGATTTAAGCCAGACTTGATTACATACCGCTATATGCGTAGGATGAAGTATGTGATATGGGGGAACCTTAATAAGGAAAAGCCTCAAGTGCATAGCATGTAGCGCAAGTAAAGATAAATAGTCAAAGGTGCAGAAAATTATCAGCAAAAGCAAGTTCAGCTAGTATGATAATCCTAGTATGTCAAAACAAATCTTAACTAATTGCAGCATGAGAATGGCGACCACATTCAGCTTAAAATATGTATGACGTACATGGAAGCTTGCGTCGATGTGTCGGTATCTACATGTATGTAAAGTATTGGTTGGCATAAAAATATTGATTTGTTACCCTGTTGTCGAGTATTGTCTTTATTATTAAGGCCATGAGTAGATATTGGACGGATAATAACGATAGTGTAGCATTAAAGCATGTTATTTATGATACAGGCCTCTATTTAATCACTAGATTAAAAAAAAATTACTTATGTATAACACTACATTTATTCATATAGTTTTAGCTCAAAGCTTCGATAACAGGAATGATCAACAACAATAGGGCTAATCACTCGAAGCCAGCTCTGGAGGAACAAGGGCAACGATAAATAATTGTAGAATGATTCATATATCTGAGATTGAAGATTCTTAATATTACTTAACAAACACGCGAGATTTTATCAAAAGCCAAGTTATAGTGGCTAAAGTAGTAGGCTAAAAAAAAATTGTGGGAAAATAAGGGGTACTAAGAGACAATAGCGTTGAAGAGTTTTCATCATTGAATACTTTAATTAAGTACCTAAATATGATAAAATCCGGAAGTACTACTAGTTTTTTGGGTAAATGTTTGGGATCTATCTGTGCTATTCTCAGTTTTTTTCAGGATAACTCCAGACCAAACTGAAATTCAAGGTTCTCACTATAATCCTTTTCTGTAAAAAATAAAATGCTTATATCAAGAAATTTTAAAATATTTTAGTACCTTGAAGTCTTCTAGCTGTTAATTAAAAATTATATCATTAAAAAATATTAAACTAAGAGTACTGTTTGCATATATTGACTTGGCTTATTTAAATATACTGATCTATTTATAATATTATTTACGCTTGCCAGGAGTATCGCTCTCAAATAACAGGTACCACACAAAACTCATTTTAGAAGAGATTAGCGGATTGTGTGATTTACAACAGGTCCTACAAGCTTACACTTGATAAAGCGTTCTTACCTTCAGGGTACAGGCAGTCAACGGTATAATTGCTTACAACTTAGCTCCATAGGCGACGCAGAGTAAGGAAAAATGATACTTTTTCGACAGAAATCTTGCCTCAACTTTATTTTGCATAATATTTTATGCAACAATGTTCCTTACGTGATTTCGTAATTCAGTGAAGAACGATAAAAAAAAAATTGTATGGGAATTGAGCGTGAGTGCTAAGTCTCAAAAGATTTTAGAAAAAATATATCTCCTAATGTCTGTGTAAATAGAAAACTTTATTTAACTTAAGTATCGTTCTTATAGTTTTTGGAGTCACTGATTACAAATTCGAGATTAGTTTTGCCAAATTAGCCAGTCAATGCATAATGTCACAAACATTAGGCTTTATTTTTGTTGTTATTTGAAAATATTGTTAATGAATATGATTCTTATGGTTTTCTGACTCTTCACATACCCATTGACACCCTACATATCGAAATAGTAGTTTTTGTCACGAATGTGCATCTCTCCAGGGCGGTCCCTGGGCCCGAGAGCGCTTGCGAAGCAAAGCCCGAGAGATCGTTGGGACCCCCCTTGTCAGATGCACATGAGTAGAAAAAATTTGTATTATATTTTAAATATTAAATGGCATCTTTGTGATTTTTTGCATTATTAATACATTTCAATACCAAAATTTTATTATTATTAAACGGTAAGTTCTATGGCTTGCGGGTACTTGTGAAATCACAAAAAAGGATATTATACTAACTCATTTATTATTTAAATATACAAAAGAAAATTCGCATCATGCGTAGCTTCTCAGAGGATCAGAGTTCTTTCCTGTAACTTTTCCTATAATCTATCGTTGCTTGCAAGTGTTTGAACTCGTGCATGAATTTTATGTCTTTCTGTTGTCATCACCTCCCACTCCTGATCTTTGATGTGCTCTATCTCCATCATTTTTTGTTTATGAGAAAAAAGAAAGAATACGTGTCTAATATTTTTTGATAATCTATCTGACGGACCAAAGATATTTTTTTATGAGAAATCCTAATGGCTTGATAGGAATCAATTAAAAGTTCTTAGTGATAAAGCAAACACTACTAAAGGGTGTCTAGAAATGCCACTATTCAGCACCTTTTTGTATTGAGTTCTAGGTTTAATTAAACGTAATGGGAATACATTTGTTGAAATATCATCTGTTATCTGAAAAAACGTGATACATTTTATTGCTATCTCTATTACATTCTAGAATAAAGCCAGAAGCCTTTATTAGTATTTTGTCTAGAGCAGCCTCTTAATATTGGCAGAGTCATTGTTAGAAATATTATCATATTAGGTGTTACTTAATCATGGAAGATACAAAGCCAGCAGTTCATGCTGGTAGATGCTGCAATCCATACAATGTGGCACCTTACAAAGGTCAATCTTTACGAGCTATTCCCCAAAAATTGCGAGATTCTTGGCCAGAATATCTGCCAGGTATGAAGATCTGCTGTAGTTGTAGACAACGCAACTCTAAATTTAGTGACGAAAGCAATGTGTACATAGAACTTGAAGGTATCGATAATGTTCCGGAGCCCTGTAAAAATAATTTTTTTACGTAGAAAAGAGGAGTTTACAGAAACGTTGAATGGACTTAAAGCTAAATTTGATAGCCTACCAATAAACGAATCACAACGTATTACTATTCTTACGATTACTCCGGGATGTTGCAGTATTGATCAGACTGCAAAAGAGTTTAATACTACTCGGCATCACGTTTAAAAGCACAAGAAATTAGACAAGCTAAAGGAGTTTTAACTTCATTGATGGCAAGAGCTGACAAGACCGTCTCCAAGGACATTATAGAACAAGTTACAAAATTTTTACGAAAACGATGAAAACAGCAGAATGATCCCAAACAGAAAAGATGTAACTGTTAGATTAAATAATATGAAAGAGAAAAGACAGAAACGGGTGATGTTGCGTGACATTCAATCTCTTCATTATGTGTGTACGCTACATCAGAATTTTAAAACCATGGTCGATGCAAGTAATTTGGCTAACTATACTAGGGGCAGTGACAATCCAATTTAGAAATATCAAGATTGCTTTAATTTTGCATTAGGTGATAACTCTTTGCAAGAATGTTATCTTCGAGAATGTAAGTTATGTCCAGAAATAGATGAGTTCTCTAATCATATAAGTAGTATTTTTAAAAGTAAAGGTGTATTACAAGTGATTTTTAGTACGTGGCAGATTACTGATAGATGCACTTTAAAAAAAGAATGCCTTTCGAGTAAAGAATTTGTCGAAGATTTTTGTAATCGTTTGGAGATATTACTCCTTCATCATTTTATTTCTAAGAATCAAACAGAATTTGTTAAAATTTTACGGGAAAATTTGAAATCAAACGAAGTGATAATCAATACCGATTTTTCCGAAAATTTTGCTTTGGTGCTCAAGATGCTACCCAATCATTTCATTATAACAATAATCAGTGCGCAGTAATATATTTTTTCATATCAGGCGAAGAGGTTGCTCACGAGAGTTTTGTGCTTTTTTCGGATTGTAAGACTTATGATGCAGCTACTGTTTATCCGATAAAAAAAACTGGTAATTTCTGAGGTCAAGAAATTAAGCCCAATCATTAAGAGTTTCGTAAGTTGTTATCATAAAATGCAGAGATCACAATGATATTGATTTTTTTTTTGATAGTCTGGAATACGTAGACCTTACATAAAGTTTTTCTATATTTGTTATAGGTCATTTTGAAAAGAATGATACAAATGATAATGAGTGTGATAACATAGGCTCTTATGGAACGTAACCTTGATTTGTCGTTTACATGGACAAATATTTTCTGAAAATACAAAGATATTAAAAAAAACCATACCTGCAAATGAAGTATTGTTTCAAGATTCAGTAAAAAAATTTTAAATTCATGTTATAGTAAATTTCAAACAATGCAAACGCTAAATGTAAGCAAAATATTGAGTTCGCAGCGTACACAAGGGGGTGCGCAGTAGAGGGGGCCAAGCTGCGCGGGCCAGGGGGGCTCCCAGTTCCTCGCTTCGCTGAATGATACTCCCGAACCTCCATAATAAAATCAATTGTGTAAATGATGGAGCGAAACAACATTCTAAAAACAAGTTTTCAATGTCTCATCTCATCAATCATTAAAAATATTTTGGCATTATAGCTGATTGGCATTTTCATGCAACCGCCCGGCGCCCCCGGGAAAGGGCCTTCTGATGGTGTTAGAGCTATTTTTGAACGTGGAGCTTCTCACGTAAGTCTTAACGCAAATCAAAATGATGCTCTTTTATCAGCAGAATTGCTTCTCCAGTGGGCAGAATAGAAATTAAAAAGACGGAAAATTATGTATTATAGTACTGACGATAATACGTTAACGAATAAAAGTATTAACTCTAGACTTTCTCGAGCTCCTCAAGTACCACAAATTTCTGTTGCACATGCGTTTTACGTATTGCTGGGTAATAGACTGCAGCTTAAGAGATATTCCGCTTGCAACAAATCTCTTAATGTTTTACACTATTCAAACAATAAAAATTTGTAACTGTGATGGATCATAAACTGTATAACTATTTAAATCGAGAAGAGCTTTACTATACACATAGATGATAACCATACTTAGTATTTAGGTTTCGCAAAATTTTATTATATTTAAAGTCACATTAAGAATAATGAATCATTGCTACTATTTTTGAACAAACTAGACTAAAATATTTCATTTTGCTGGTACCAAGTGTTATCGAGTCATTAACTTTTTATTTTGTTGGACATAAAATAGTAGGATTCGTATCATGGGTGCAGAGTTCAAACATGAGCCCTCGAAGGGCGCAGTGGTTGCATCTTTTCCTACTTTGGGCGTTTTTAACAGGCTGGTGTGCCCTCAGTAGGAAAAATAGCGTTCAACACTTACGTGCATCCAACCAGGGGAGTGCACATTTGTAACGAACACTACTATTGTGCCCGAGTCGCAAGCGATATTTTTTTTACCGCGAACGCAAAGTGATATTTTAGGCTTATGAGTACACTTTGTGCCCGCAAATTACGTTGTGCCCAAGTACGGAAATAGTAGTTTTTGTCACAAATGTGCATCTCTCCAGGGCGATCTCTGGGCCCGAGGGCGCTTACAAAGCGACGCCCGAGGGACCGTCGAGACCCCCTGGTCGGATACACATTAGTGGCGAACGCTATGTTTTCTACTGACGGCACACCAGGCGTTCAAAAACGCCCGAAGTAGGGTAAACTGTATCTCCACATTGTTAGTAGTTTTCGCACGAGATTTAAAAGGCTTTAATCTACGAACCAAGAGGTTTACGGTACGAGTCGTAGGCGAGGGACGTAACAAGGTTCGTAAAGAAGCCTTTGCAATCAAGTTACGAATACTATTTAACCTACCGATGGTGTACCAGAGTTCCAAAAAGGCCCTAGGTAGAAAAAATACTTTTAGTGGTCATAAAATAGATGGCATTGCATTGCTTATGGGCCCCTTTTAGGTTAGGTACGAGTAGTTTTTGGTTTGGTAAAACGTAAGTTTATACTTCTGTTAAGTCACTGAGAAAGTACTAAAAAATACTTCTAGACACCATTTTGAGCAAGGCCACAATACGTAAGATTCTATTTTGAGATTTTTTTTTAGCTTAGGTACAAAATAGTGTGTCAGGACCGTCTTTGGTTTTAATCAGAGATGAAATAGTAGTTTTAGTACGAGTTTAGAAAGGCTTTAATTTATGAACCAAGAAGTTTACGGCACGAGCCGTAGGTGAGAGGCTTAGGTGCATTCATCATACTTCTACGTGTTTTGTATGATCGTCATTTGTTTGTGTCCCCCCTCACCCGCCTTCGCCGCCACCAAAGAATTCGATGATCATTATCTCCGTGACTTCACGTAAAAAATCATTCTGATTTTCTAGTGGCCCCCCTCCTCAGATTTCTTATCAACTTAACGAATGCTCCTATTTTTGAATTTGGTTCATGCGGGGGAGGACCTTTCCGTATTTTATTTAACTTTTCAATGGAAAAATAAATGTAAATATCATCATCAGATTTATCAACTCCTTTAAATGTTGTTTTGTCTATTCTGTAATGCGTAAATTTGATTCCTCCCAGAATATTAAAAATTTTATTATTGACACAATAGTGTACTCATTATCAGTATGAGTAGTAAATATTACACTATTAGTATTTAAATTCAACTTTTTTCCAAATATTTTAAAGCAAACGTCTGTTGTCATCTAATTATCTAAAATAAAAATTTTAACATTAAAATTTTTTTTACTGTATTCAAATTCTGTATAATTTTTCTCCACATCTAAAATAATATTTTCTGGAACAGATAGATTGAAGTTTTTACTAGACTTATTGGCTGATTAAAAATACTATTTAAATGTAAAACAGCTTGATTTTTTTTATTTTTTACGAAATTTTCAGTAAATTTTTCTTTATATTCATTCCATATCTCAAAACCTTGAATGTTTTTGGCAAGTAAAAACCACCAAAAAAATTTTTTTAATTGATTCGGTACCATAATAACACTTGCTTGTTTAAAAATATTAAAAAATTGTAAATCATGTTCAATAATATCCATACTTATTGCTGTTTCTTTAAAAGTTTTTCCTTTGTATGTTTTTAAATCTTTGAATGACGTACAACCATTTTTTTGTTCAAGATTAATTTTAGGAACAATCTTTCTTGGTCTTTTAGATGAATAACATTTAATCCACCTATTGTATTGTCTCCTACAAGTTTGTCGTTTTTTCCATTGTTTCTTTTTTTTATTAAAATATAATGTTTAGGAATGTTTACGTACTTCAAATTTTTAGCAAAATCATCTATTTTATTCAAATTAGACAGTTCTGTTAATTGTGTTTTATAATGACCTATAGATCCAGAATTTTATCTTCTTAAAATACTATTTTTTGTTTATTTTCAAAATGAAAGGGTAAATAACTACGCTATGGCTCCTACCGCAAATGGGATATATTTGTAAGTGCCATGCTGCTTCCATTGGACCTAAATAACGTGCACCCTTATACTGTTTAATTTCATAGTAAACTTTAATTTTAGGGTTCAACTCTTTTTGTATTTTACAAAACGCTCTGTTGTTTTCTTTCTTCATAAAATTATACATGTATTTTATACTTTGTATTATTGCACAGTATTCAAACTTTATATGAGAATTATATTTCATCGATAAAAATTTATTGTACGATACAACCATTGCATTATAGACTCAAATTGTAACATCACTATTTTTTAATGTATAATATAACTACGAAGGGAGGAGGGAAGAAGGCCGTGAGTCGTCTAAGTACAGATGATACGGCAGATAGGCTACGTTACGCGACGAAACTCAGGATCGTGCTCTTTTTGTCTCTCTCGGTTTTTTTTCTCCTTGTGTGGTGTACTCGTGTCGATCTGGTGAGTCCTGGGGTGACGGACTACGAGGAGTTATCCGTCGAATTCTACCAGTCGAGTAACCAGAAGCAAGATCCTGTGGTTCGGCACTGCCTCGTACAATGGTACGCCGTAGAGAGAGCGAGAGGAAGAAACAGAGAATATAACGATAGCGGGGACGCCTGCTTGTATTCTCTTTTCACGGAGAAGGCCTGCGAGTACACCATAAGTACTATGTTCTAAGTTTAAGAGCAGTGGCTCTGTATTTAGTCCGCGAATTGTCTGCCCATGCCGCGACCTTGCGCCGCTATCACGTCAAGCTCGCACGCTAGACGCACACACGTACACGCGCGAGTATTTAATAGCTTAGTATTTTTCTTAATAATAAATATATGTTCTTTTTCTTAAATACCACTTGCTAGTGCTTTTTCTATTACGTGTGCCCTGATCTTCCCCGATTTATAGTGTCATATCGTCGCGAGAAGCGACAAGAAACCGCGATACCTGACTGCAGCGAGTCTCGGTGGACGAGGCCCGCACTCTGAATTTGTAAGTGTTGTCGAGGATATCGGGGCAACGCTGGCCCAGTCAGAAAATTTTATTCGCTTCGATTGCACCCCGTAACAGTGGCACTTGACATAAGAACTCACAAGCCGGGTATCGTACATCATCGTCAGGGACGATGATCGGCGTTTTGTACGACGCAGTAGTAGTAGTAGTAGTAGTAGTGGTAGTAGTAGTAGTAGTAGTAGTAGTAGTAGTAGTAGTAGTAGTAGTAGTAGTAGTAGTAGTAGCGTTATAATTTCGAGCCGATAGTGGGCTGAAAATCTTGAAAAAGTGCCAATATTCTTGCTTACAGCGAATTTTCATCCAATTTTATCGATTTTGGGCTTATTTTATTCCTTACATAATATCCTATAAGAATCCGTTTCCCTTGGACCCGTAACAAGTCATTATATATATGTAATTTAGCTATATATATAGTAAAATTCAGGCATCTGTGTTTTCTAAATCATTCAAACCAATTATTGTAATATTACCAATATCCGATCGGGCTTAAATTTTGCACATCCTTTCTTTACTGGATACTATGCCATGAAGTTCCCTTTAAATGATAGTAAATCCAACATGGCGTCCAAAACAAAATGGCGCTTTAACTTTCACTTTAAACCCCTTTTACCATGGGTTTCAAATAAAAAGGCATGATCTGTAGAATCCAACAAAGAAGGCCTTGTCTCTTAAAATTTAATATGGCGGCCAAAATTAATGTCGGCCAAAAAAAAATGGCGGCTATACTTTAACTTTGCGAAATCTTCGACATGGGTATCAAATAAAAGGGCATGACCTGTAGAACACAACAGCAAGTGTTGCGTCACTCAAAATTAAATATGGCTGCCAAAAAAATGGTGGCTATACTTTAACTTTGCAAAACCTTTGACATGGGTATCAAATAAAAAGGCATGCCCTGTAGAACACAACACCAAGTGCCACGTCACTTAAAATTATATATGGCGGCCAAAAAAAATGGCGGCTATACTTTAACTTTGCAAAACCTTCGACATGGGTATAAAATAAAATGGTCCACAACTTTAATAGATTTTTTGATACATCTTATACAGGTGAGTGACAATAAAGATTTAATTCTTTGCAAGCAACAATATATTTTTCTCCAACATACACCCAAATGATTTTTATTTTACACATCCATGTTATACATTCAATAGCATAATCACTATCATTACGGTACGTGTGCATTATGAAATGTTAAACTAATACTGTACAATCAGTCTAAAATACTAATAATCGATTATGTAATACATTGTTCGTATAACGGAATGATGTAATATATTCATTTTTAGAGGCTACTTTTGATAAAGAATTTTTGTTGTCGCACAGAACCTTTTAACAACTTTCGATTATCTAAGGAAAAGTAAGATATTCGCAAAAGCTTGCAGGGCGGTGTTACAGCTTGCCACACATTTTTCTTTTATTTCACCTTCACGGAAAATGTCGATATGAATGTGATAAGTTTAATTTGCGATTTTTATTATACGTTTGCTCCTAATGGTGGTAAACTGTTGCTTATATAAAAAAAAAGTTGTATTTTTAGTAAACAATCAATTCTTTTTATCCATGCACAGTTGAGAGAAAAAGTTAGACAAAATTTTCACAAGAACTGATTTACATGTTCAAAGTTTTTCTTGAATATTATAGATTATATTTAAAACAGTATCCAAAGTGACAGGTTTGTGAAGATGTTCATCTTATAACACGCAAAAATGAATTATCATGGTTTTGATAGTTAGTAAATTAGGATTTTTTTCAGGATTCGATTTAGAAATACTTAATCGTTTAAAAGTTATTCTAGCTGTTATTTCTTCTGGCTATGATATTGATATAGAGGCATTCAGAGTGTATGCCTTACAAACGGCAAATTTATACGTCGAAAAATATCCCTGGTACCATATGCCGCCTTCTATGCATGTTATTCATCGGAATGCTTTTAGAAGAAGCGCAGGAGTGTAACCATAATAATATTAAGGCGTTCCGTGAAAAATTTTAAAAAAATCGTTGGTAAATGATCTTTTTTTTTGCAGGACGATTGATGTACTTAAATAATTAAAGTAAACATTTAATACGTCATACGTCTCATTCCTACTTTGTGTCTTTTTTTTTTAGATACAAGAAAAAAATATATGTCGTTTTTGCAAGTTGATTTTTTTGTTGGTACAAATGTATGTCACTTGCAACGCACGCGATACTTATTATTTTCTTAACTTTTATTTATTTTCGATATACAAATCAGACATGCTCCATCGTAAAAATCAATCTTGCTTACCACGTAATGAATACAACATTTAACAACAAATTAATTATAACATAATAACTTTTTCTTCTTTAACAGTGGCAACAAACAGAGACATCTTCCACAGACTTATGATTAACTCAGATCCTTATTTTTCTTTGCACGGTGATGAACCGAAAACAAAACGCACAACCTTAACCGAAGACATGCTTTTGTTGTTGAAACCAGAAAGCATAAGTAGCAGCCACGATAAGTCTATAGATAAAAGTGATTATTCATCTGACAATTGGAGCATTTTATAGTCATGACAACTTTGACATGTTCTTCACGTGGCTAGCAGAGTGCCGCACGGCTTCCTGGATATCGGAGGAGGTGCTTCTTCAAACCATGCCAGAGCTTCTTTCCGGCATGGCAGCCGTGTGATTCCGAAATGAGTGTGACCAGTGGCTTGGATAGGCCGATTTCGTAACGGCTGGTCAAGAGTGTTTTGGCTCGAGTACTAAGATTCAGCGTCACCTAGCCTTGAACGCTCAGATGCGTACTTAATACGCATGTGAGACTGTAAGGAACTCTCCGGCGCAAATCAAAAACTTTGTGCGTCGAATTCAACCCCCATGGCTACCGGAGCGTCAACTCGACCTGTTCCACTGGAATATGCGACCACAGCTACAGGATCGAGTCAAGCGCGATGAGGTTCAAACCCTCTCGGATTTGCTTAAAAAAGCAGTATCCACCGAGCGTCTTCTCGAGTTAAGGAGTACGTACCATGAGCCACCTGCAGCCGATTATTCCTACTTACCAGAAACAGCGTTTAAGCCCAAAGCGAAGGTGACCGAAACTAAGAAGCAACCCAAGGTTGCCAGGATGAAAAATAACCTACCGGTAACCACGGAAGGTACTGGCAACCACGGAAATGATATTTATCGTTTTGAATACATAGATAGGGGATTCCTGTCCTCTTATAGTGCGACGAGATCTGCCGCCCTACTGAAAAAACGGGTGAAGTGACATTTTTATCAAAAATAAGTTTTTCATACCTATCTTTTCGTGCGAATGTTCTACGTTTTATGGCATTTACAGAAACTGGATATCTTCTTTTTTTTATAATTAATAAATAATGATGAACAAAATCAACGAAAATTTTCACCAAAGGCCGAAAAAAAGCCACAAGTGACCAAAATCTGAAAACCAGAGCCAATTTACAAACAAAAGAAAGGTTTAAGAGCACTTAAAATTGTTTTTAACTGGTAAAGTCAGCGAGAAAGACCTATTATTCCACATAAAAAAAAGCTTATGCACTGCATGACACTCTTACCTCTTTTTCCATTGGAAGAATAGTAAGCCAGAGCCATCGTTTTATGGGAAAAAAGGTTAAGTGATATTTTGGTCGAAAATAAATTGTTTATATTGATCGCTAAACGGTTTTACAGTCAATAGAGTTTAAAAATGAACTATGTCTTTTTCTTCTTTTTGATAAATTATTCTCTAAAAATTTACTGCATATGAATTGAATACTATACTTATTTGGACAAAATAATTCTTAAAAGAAAAAAAATGATTTGCGAAGTGATAAAATTTCAAACAGTCGGATTACTAAGATAACTTTTTTGTTGAAAAAATAAAAACTTTATGTGAAACATATTCAAATTTTCTTTGCATTTTCAATAAAATTTATGGAAACCACTATGATCACTTTCTTTTTGGTGATAAGATCCAAATTTAAATTATAAAATTATGTCTAATTATAAACATCACGAACGCATTTTGATATAACTTACCACGCCTACATGCATACAACATTAAAAAAAAAGATTACGTCCTATTATTTTTTCGATCACTGATTAATGATCGTAGGTGAAAAATACTAATGGTAACGAAATCAACTACAACAAGATATCAATTTTAATAATTATATTTTACACTTCAGCCTGACGTCTCATAGAGAAAAATTGACTTAAGTACATCAATTGCATACATACGGATAACTTATTTTTGACGAAAATGTCACTTAACCTGTTCTTTTCCGTGGGACGGCAAGATGTTCCTCGAGCTTACTACAAGCAAAGTAGCCGTAAGTGATCTTAGTGGATTTTTATCGAAGACAATGCGAGAGGTGAGAGCCCGTGAGTTCAATTTTTAACTTTTCTCATCGGAAAATCAGATTTTTTTGTGATAAATAAATTAATAAAGATAGTTTTTTTTGCAATTAAAAAGTATTATCATCATGTTCTGGTACCAAAAAGTTTTTAGCGGCTTCCTCAGTTTGGAGCTAACCACACTTAACCCGTTATTTCCGTAGGATGGCAGAGATGACAATTTAAATATTTCATCTTTGACAAACAAAAGTTTTATTTCTGGAATAATATTGTGTTATCATGAAATTATCCTTTTTTAATTACATGTTTGATAATTTTACGTATTATTTGAAAACATCAATTTAGAGCGCTACAGTAGTACCTTAAAGAACTATACAAATATTTTAGGCGTTGGGTATGTGGGAGGAAGTACAAGAAACTTAAATGAACATAGCTAAGTAATAATATTTTTTTGTGAAAGTTTTCAAAAAGTATTAGATTTTCTGTATCAGTCTTTCCCTAACCAAACTATCATCCTAATAAAGTATTTGGTATAGTAACGACTTGAACTAATATTTATACTATTTGAAAAAAGTTTATATACAATTTTAAAAATTTAGCATTCCAGATAGAATACAAAATGTAATTTTTCAAAATTTATTAATATTTTTTTTTTAAATATTACAAAAAATTTAAAGGTGCAAAAAAATTTTCAAAAGTATTTAAATTTCCAAATGAAATTATCGACATATGAATTAAAATCTTTTCTACTTTTTATAGACTTAGTCGTTCTTTGGAAGATTTGGATATGTAAAAGGTTATGCGTGCAGGTGTAGGGAGGCTTAGCCTGCTGTCGAATGCCATCAGTCATTTAAAAAAGATAGGGTGATTGGTGAGAGAGGTCGAGAGGAAAAGGATAATTTAAAGTATAATATGTGTGAGAGGGGGGTGGAGTGAAAAGGGGTGAGAAGAATAGACAAATGTCACATGTACAGAATAAAGGAAAAATAGGGGGGGGGGGGGGTGGCTACTCGGAAAAAAGAGTTTGGGCAGCCCCACTTAAATTAATGTATATCATATAAGAATATATATCTTTCTCTGTGTTTGTAAAGTAGTATAGGTAAATTTTTATGTGCTTTCAAAATCGGCAGTCGTTCTTGCGCCCCCTTTGCTGCCTCCCCGCAGCCCCCTGCCGAAACTCCTTGGGTTTTTCCGTGTTATATCGCAGAAAATTCTGTTTATCTTTTTTTAGAACCCTCCGCATCCCTCTGCCCCCCCCCCCCACCACCAGCCCGCTAGACCGACCACGATTTATGGTCAATCGTTACGTGTTTTAAAAATCATCATTGGTTTTCACGTCTTTCTGCATCCCCGGCGTCCCGCCCGCATGTTCACCTGCACGAATTTGTCAGTTTTCTCCATGTGTTAACGTAAACATTTTCTTCCTAATTTCTTAGAGGCTCCTCGTATCCCCCCATTTTGAATTTCCTACAATTTTTACTTGTTTTGAAAATCGTCAATTGTTTTTACGAACTCCCCTTCTCCCATACAGCCCCACCCCTGACAAATTCATCAATTTTCTCCGTTCTTTTAACGTTGATAGGTAATAATCCTGATTTTTTGGACCCCCCCTCCTTTGCATCTCGAAAACTAAACAGCACAACTACCAACGCAGCCCAAACCATGCAGCACAACCACAACGCGGTCCACACTGCCCCCGACATTACCACAAACGCAGCCATCCCCCGCCCCCCCTTCTCTCGTGCTACTGCCTGCGTGCCGTTCGCTTTGCTTTAGTGTTTTTATGGGTTTTTTGGCAACTTATTAGAAATACAAGCATGTATTTGAATCAGTAGTCCTAACTAGATGGTTTAAGAAAACGTGATTTTTATATGAACACTTAACTTTATTTTTCGCAGTAATAAAACTTGCTATAAATCTATCTCTACATTTTCAACGCTTATATTTTATTTACTGATATTATATAAGATCAACTAAGTTCTTGCTTGAACGTTGGTAAAAAAATTTTATTCAACAGGTTATAAATACCTTAGTTTATTAATAATAAATTAAAACTTTTCAAACTTTATTAAGAAAATGAAATCTACTTTTGGAAAGAAATTTGACCCTTGGATAGAATGCATACGTTGGGCTTGGTCCTGATGTTTCAAACCTGTCTTGCTGCATTGTTTCAACTGGACTTGTACCGGGATGTGGAGTCTTTGCATGTTGTATCGTATGAGTTTTGTCTTATAGTAGCTTCTGTAGCCTCCTTGTATGTGAAAGACTATGTTGATATGGAATTTCTCGAGCAAGTTCTTTTGTATCGATAAAAAAAAAGTTTTCCAAAACATATTTAACACAAGAAGAAGCAAATATTTTAAGTAAAAGTATAAAATATTTTCCCAACATTAAAAACTCAAACGATTTTATTCCACTTTCAGTAGATAGAGATTTAGCCTTGAATAAAATAGAGAATAACGCGCTACATCTTTTCGGACATAATTATATCGATGTTCTAAACAAAAACAACAGAGAATTTACGAAATTTAACGAAACAGAGTTTAAAATTATAAAATCTTTGGAATAAAAGATAGACGACCATAATGTAACTGTATGCAAAGCAGATAAAGGAAATACTGTCACTATCCTAACAAAGAATGATCATTTAAAAAAAAACAGAAGACTTGAATAACAATAATAATTGGAAAACTCTGACTTCTGATCCCACTACGTCTTTTCAAAGAGCCACTAAATCCATTATAAAAAAGGGTCACAGTATATTTGATGAAAACTAGTAAAAATCTATTAAATGTTATAAACCCTGCGACACCGAAATTATACAGTTTACCAAAAATACACAAGGAAAATATACCCATGAGATACATCGTATCTTACACTACCGCACCAACATATCTACTTACCGAAGAACTTAATAAAATGCTTTTTCGTTTTGTACTTTAAAATAAAGTACAGCATTAAAAATAAAAGCCAGTTAGTTAATAAAATGAGAAACCTAAAAATATCCTATGATGCAAAATAAGGTTCTTTAGACGTTATAGATCTGTTTCCTTCTATCGCCCCGGAACACTTAAAAAACATAGTTAGAGACCAAGTCAATCAAAACAATTCTTTATGCATAACTGTTCAGCAAAAAACCTTAGCTGTAGTCAACATATGTCTAGAAAAAAGTCATTTCAATTTTATGGAACAATTTATAAACAACTTACGGCCTACCGAAGGGCTCCTACCTCTCCTCAGCGAAGTTTTTATGTCGCATGTAGAGGATGTCATTTTCAACTTACTCTTACCCCTAGTAGAAAATGTTCTTCATTGGGCACGGTATGTGAATGATGTCTTTTGCATTTGGAGGGGGACAGAGAGAACCCTAAAAGAGTTTCTTAACTACTCGAATACTCTTGTACCCAGTAATAACTTCGCAACTTAAATAGAAAACAATAGTAGTTCAAACTTTCTAGATGTGAGGTAACATGAAGTAGTAATGATTTAGTTTGTAAAATTTATAGAAACCCCACATTTACTGATATTATGGTACCGCATGATTCAAAACAGTCCGTCAAAGTCAAAATCAGCACCTTTTGTTCTTTTATTTATAGATTATTGTCGATACCTTTGCGAAAAGCAGCCTGCGACAGAGGAAAATTATTGAAATGATAAGCCACAACTAATGGCGACCATAAAACTATAATAGATAGTTTAATTAGAGAAATACGCAATAAACTAGTACTCGAACACTTTTATCCAATACTGCCAGAAGACAAAAAGTTCCACATGTACAATAATGTCATGTAGAGAAAGAAGATTCAGAGAAAATTAGTGAATTATTAAAAAACCGTAAAATAAATTTAATAATAGTCAATAAACACAATCTTAAATAAATTTAAGTCAATAATAAAGAAAATTCTGGCATATTGAAGAAAAGCGGAGTAAATGCTAAGAATGTGTCATATAAAACTGCTATATTGTACCTAAAAGCCAAAAAGTTAATTTGTTAGAATTATTAAAAATTGTAAATGCACAGAGATAAAATAGATTTATAACTAATGATCAACTAAACTTCTCACTGTTACCAATAATAGATAATGCTACTAACAGCTACATTTAGTTCAAACCTTGCTAAGTTTCCTATCTTTGTCTTACCATTCGCGAGAAATCATTTTAAAATATCCGGCTTGTACACTTAGTCGAATGTGCTGTGTATATATCCAGTGTAAGTTGAACCTTTGACAATGGCGTTACTGCCAAAATAACTGTAAACCTTGTATTAAATTAAGAAATTGTAAAATAAGGCAGAAGTTTTTGTTTATCATTAATAAATTTATTTTATAATAACCTGTTAATTTACTACTATTATTAATATTAATTGGATAGAAAATTTGTAGTCAACGTGTATATTCTCGTTGCTTTATACATTTTCAGAACCTGAATACAGCTCTAGAAAATAAATATATACCACTATGCTCAAAAACATTATTTAAAAAAATACTGTGAAGCAAAAAGCTGAATTCTGAGACTATCTAGACACTTAGGACGAAATTAGTAACCATGTTAGGAAATCTACTGTTAATTGATTTATTATCGTAAACATCGGAGATATGACATACAAATTTAACAGCAGCTAACAGACAGCAACTCCTTCTTATAAACTAATACTTTTTTTAGTATTAACATAGTAGTATAAGATTTTTTTATATGTCAATTTATCAGGTGACTTCGAGCGTTCCCCACACATTTTCTTGAAGGTTAACTGGAATGAATCATACGATTATATATTTAATGATAATTTATAGTAAATATGATTCTTTTATTCGTGTTTACTTATTAATACTTCTTTCCAAATTAGTATTGTCTTTTTGTATTCATGTATTTAAAGCAATTAAAACTTTCCCACCGAGCCTCCAACGAGTAAATTGGTGTTATCACGCCGCACAGTGGGAAAAAAGCACTTTTTTTAGAAAAAAATCTGCCTTTACTACAAATCTTCACCGATTTTAACTAATTTTTTTTTTAATACTCGTAAGGTAGTGGGCTACACTGCATAACTGCGACTTTTTTGATTAAGGTCCAAAATAACTAAAAAAAAATGATAAACTATAGATAATTGCAAGATCCTGCTTTTTTCTTCAGAAAAATTATGTTTTTAGGGTTTGAATTAGAGACTAATCCAACAATAATTATTCCAGCTAGAATAAAACAGACTTTTAAATAGGTAATGATACCATAATCCACAAAAATTAAAAATATGTTAAAAATAATAAATTTGAAAACAAAATCTTCTATCACTACAACTCTTAACCGATCTAAACAATTATGATTTTTAAATACTCGTAAGGTAATAAACTACACTGTATCACTGCGCCTTTTTTTATTTAGGTCCAACATAACCTCCAAAAAATAATAAACTATAGAAAATTGCAAAATCATGATTTTTTCTTTAGAAAAAAGATGTTTTCAGGGTTTGAATAAAAAACTAATCCAACAATAATTATTCTAGCTAGAGTAAAATAGACTAATCAATAGTTCATGGTATTATAACCCACAAAAATTAAAAATGTGTTTAAAATAATGAAATTCTTTGGAAAAATATCTGCCTTCACTACAAATCTTAACCGATTTTAACAAATTTTTTTTTTAAATACTCGTTAGGTAACGGGCTTCACTGTATTACTGCGACTTTTTTTCTTTAGATCCAACACAACCTCAAAAAAAATGATAAACTATAAAGAATTGCAAAATCCTGCATTTTTTAGAAAATTGATGTTTTCAGGGTTTGAATTAGAAACGAATCTAACAATAATTTTTCCAGCTAGAATCAAACAGACAAATCAATAGTTCATGCTAGTATAACCCACAAAAATTAAAAATGTGTTTAAAATAATGAATTTTATTGGAAAAAAATCTTCTATCACTACAACTCTTGACTGATTTTAACAATTTTGATTCTTAAACACTCGTAAGGTAATGGGCTCTACTGTATCACTGCGAATTTTCTTATTTAGGTCCAACATAACCTCAAAAAAATGATAAACTGTAGAAAATTGCAAAATCGTGCTTTTTACTTCAGAAAAAAGATATTTATATGGTTTAAATTTACAAGTAATCTAACAATTATCATTGAAGTTAGAGTAAAACATATAAATTAATAGTAAATAAGACTATAACCTTCAAAAATGGAGAGTATGTGCAGAATGATGACTTTTTTTCAAAAAAAACTGTCTTTGCCCCAAATCTTAAGCAATTTTTATGTTTTCTTACTCAAATACTTGTAAGGCAGTAGGTATAACCGATTATTTGCAGTTTTATTAGATACAATTTAACATAACCAAAAGGATTTGTAATTTTTGAAAATTCGGAATTAATTAATATAAAATTTATTGACAATAATGTTTACTGTTTTTAGTTAACTAATATCTGTATATAATTATACTATCTACAAAATTTAGATTATTCAGAATAAAAGAGGCATGCCACCGTAACCTTACATAAGTCATCTTTTTTATTTAGTTTTAATATTCTTGTCATTTTCTAGTACGTATTTAAATGCAAGCAGTATGTCTCTTTAAATTACGTATGCAAAAACGCACGTGATAAGGTTTTATTCGTAACAATTTTTCTACGATTAATAATCTTTAAACTAACTTGTTTCACTTATACGAAGATAAACTTTCATCTACTTAATCCGTCTTTACTGTACATTCCCTTTAAATTAATAAATTATTTCACATTCCGTAAATATATTGAATGTGCAGCAATCAGTTTTTTCGAAAATCTATGATATGCTACAAAATATGCTGAGGTCAGAGCATTTTACAATTGTGTATGACAAAAAAAAAAATTTATTACACATGCATACTTTCTCAACCAATTCATAAAAGAAAATTTTTTTAGTTCTTCCATTTATTTCTTTTCAAGCTTTCTTCAGAATACTATATTAACTTATGGTCTATGTGAGATTTTAAGAAAATCAAAGGATTTGAATAGAAGTTTGATAAAATTTAATTAATTATGATATACAGTTATCTTATAGTGTGAGAACAAAATTTACAAAAATTTGACCTAATTTAAATTATTATAAAAATTTATTATGTTTTTTCATAAGTTTTGTGTACAAAACAAAAAATTTTATGTCTTTTTCCACATTTCAGAAGAATTTTTTTTTGTTATTGTAACATTTTTGAAATAATAGCAATATTATTTATTCACGATTTAGTAATTTTCTATAGTTTATCATTTTTTTAAGGTTATGTTTGACCTTAATCAAAATAGTCGCAGTGATACAGTGTAGCCCATCACTTTCCGAGTATTTTAAAAAACAATTTGTTAAAATTCGTCAAGATTTGTAGTGAAGGCAGATTTATTCCAAAAAAGTGCTTTTTTCCCACTGCACTGAGAAAAAAGTCTAGTCAAGTCTACTAACGGAAGTCCGGTAAAAATAACGAGCCCACTCTTAAGTCAGTTTACCATAAAACTCTGGTAAATCCAACTGAATTTTTTAGTCGTGCTTACTGCAGCTGGTGTGACAACACTGTTAACACGCATATTATTTGTCAGCAGGATTTATTTATTGTCTGGTATTATTATATTAACAAACATCAATATTATTAGTTGTGATTTTTATGATTTGTTCATAAATGTTTTCTATCGACCTAATTTTGGGCACATGGAACTTGAGTTCTTTTGAAGAACGATTTAACAGTACGTTAAATATAAACTCATTAAATTTTTGAAATTGGAATGAATAATTTCATGTGTATGCACAGTACAGAGGCAGGTATGGATAAAGACATTTTTCTGGAAATAGAAGAATAAATTAATTCAATCATTAACTGTTTTAATTATAGTCATTTAGTACTAGAAACCTCTCAAGAAACCTTCTTGGTATTAACTACTTGGATCTTTAGTAGTGATTACCAAAGCTGTCAGGTAAATTCTACTAGAGCGCCACTACTAAAGTCTTGTAGTCTCTACTACTAGAGACTCCAGTAAACTTCACTATACCTTTTTCTCAGTGTGTGCACCGGGAGACAGAGCATGCCTCATGGTTAACACATTTAGAGTTCCTGCATTATCAGCTATTACAGTCTGGGCGTGCCGGATATTTTCCAGCGTAAGTATGTATGTATAAGCGTCTGTTCAAATATATACGCATGCATGATTACTGGTATCCGTGTATAATACATATATATACATATACATCTTCCTATTTAAATTGTTGTATGAACAAAAGTTAGTCATAGCCCCCACCCGCTCCCCACCGCTCCCCCACAGCTCACCTTAAATCATGCAGTTATTCGTTTATTTTCACGTGATTTTTAACCCTATTGTTTTTTGTTAGTTCCCTCTTGCTACCCCCCCCCCCGCTTGCCCACAGCTCCCCCTCCACCTCCCCCTTATCTCCCCCTCAGCTCCCTCCCTCACCTCATAACCTATTTCACAATACACACACACACAACTCAATTATAAGTTAATGCATATGAATCCATATTTTAGGTTTATTTCAATTTCTTTTATCTACATATTTTAAGATTTACAATATATTAACAAATGTACAAAAAAATAACATGAGGGTAGAAAGTAGTAGCTTTTACTACCAAGATATTGATTCTATGATATGAATATATTTTCCTATATTATATAGTTCATTTGTGTGGGTCGTAAGTTACACCCCCCCCCCCCCGCATGCCCCCTAACACGTTTTTTCCCATACTCAAAAGTAAGGTAAAAATAAAGTAAAAGTATGCTAATTTTTAAAGATTTTCTATTGTACGTCTGACCCACCCCGCCCACTTTCCTCTATCGACGCCCCCTGCTCCTTTACAGTTTGCCCCCCCACAGTCCCCCCACTGCACCCCTCATTTTGACCGTAGCCCGCACACGTCTTTCCACGCTGCCCCGTGCCCTCTGTTTTAGTTAGGTTATCCCTTACTTATCTAACAATCCGCAAGGACTTGGAAATTATTTGAGTCAGATATATTTCC
>JAPYYV010004490.1:0-30608 GCA_030522625.1 Copidosoma aretas
TTTAATACAAATTCTTTGACTCTTCAATTCTTCCATTGTTTAAAGAAGCAAAAATCGCCGAGCTCGAAAAACACGTCCAACCTTAGTGGCTGCCACAAAAAAAGTAAACAGTCAATATAGCTGAAAATTTTATTATACTTTAGGGGCATGTATACCAACACAATAAAAAAAAAATTTGACAATCGGACTCTCCAGACCCGCGAAATTTTAAAATTCTGGGTACTTTTTGAACACACCTCGTACATCCTGATGTTTTCGCATCTGAAACTTTTATGTTATGCGTAAATCGGAATCTTATTTTTCTCCTTTTATTTTTTTTTTATTATTCCTAAATCCATGCTACGCTGCCCTCCTTTAATTTTCATAAATATCTTTGTTTATTTGCATTCAAAACTAAATTTATATTTTGAATCTACTTTCTCTTTTTTCTACATATCACTTTTTACTGTCATACACAAGTCTCTGCTACGTATGTACAATATAATTTGATCACTTAATCCATGAAAAATAATCTTTGATTCCAACTTTTTATCTTATCTCTTTTGCTTAAGCCTAAAACTTCTTGGACTATCCTTTGCTCCCTACCTGTCCTTTTTACATTCCAATGCATCCAATTCAAATTTTAAAAGATCTATTTCTTTCTTCTTTTTATTCCTAAAAATAACCATTTTATCTTTTTTGTTGAATTCTCGTATATTTTTTGTACTCAATTTATCTAAGACTTTTTGGATATATTTCTTGTCTTTAATATGCTTGGCACCTAGAACAACGTCATCTGATAATTAAAAATGCTGAATTTTGAGTTTGCCTACTGCTTCATCTCCTGTATTATTTTGGATCTAACTCTCGTCTGTATTCCGATTGAATAAAATAAAAAGTACCAGGCTGTATAGGCACCTTTGCCTTACTTTTTTCATGGTTTTACAAATATTTGTTTGATCTTGATCCTAATTAAATGTTTTATTGTACATTTTAAGATTCTTTTTAGCAAGTTAACAGTTGTATACCTATACCTTTTAAATACAATTTCACCTAGAACATTCCTCTATTAATGCTATTAAATTCTGTATTAAACTCTACAAACATAGCAAATAATTTATTGACGACTTGTTCTAGTTTTTACTTCACTAAATTATTTGTTACAAAAATAAATGTTATTTTGCTTTTCCCTTTGCTCTAATGCCAACCTATCCCTCTTTTTTTTACTGGTCTACCTATTTTTCTACTTTTTTAGAGATGATCATTGCTTGAATCTTGTATGCTTCATTTAAAACATACTCCTCTGTAGTTTTAACGTCCTTCTACTTCTTTCCTGTTGAAATCGACGAGGAGATAAAAATGACGAAAATGCATAAAAAAAACAGACAAATAAGATTTAGTATTGTTTATTGATATAAAAACAGGAAACTCTGTATACGCCAGTATACGTACCGTTCTTCTTTACTCGCACTAGCACTCTGACGCACCGAACCCGTGTTGCCTCCCACCGTGCTACCCTACCTCTCTATCTCTTTCCCATCGTCCCCCTCTCCCGATTCCCCACACACCGCATTCTTCTATCGCTCTTTCTATTTCCAATTCCATTCTGTGCGCGCATGCACAGTTACAGAGTATAATTTGGCGTTGGCGCATACATACAAATTACTCCGACTCCTTATATAGCTTAATGACATTTTTTTAGATGAAATTACAAGTTTTTATTGTTAATTGACAAATAAAAATAGCATAGTATTTAATTTTTAACGCATAATAGTTGATACTAACTTTGACACGTCGCAGAAGTGTTAGAGAACCGAATAAGGCTATACACCTGCAACCTACTGCAGACACACAAACACTTTTTTCAAGTACAAACAATGTGATGTGGAGCGCTCTTATAGCCTGACAGCCCCGGATCTACCACATTGCATGTAGACCCGAGTTCACTGTTGACCTTCATTGCAAGAGCATAGGCTCTACAAGGTCCATGTCAACGGGTTGGCCTGACGACCGCCGGGACTGCACGGGGCGTCGGATTAAGACTCGCTCCACCGCGCTTACTCCTTCTAACGGTATTTTTTACTACTTATACCTTTCTGTTATTGCCTCTATTCGTTCTTTTTACAATCTTAAAATATTAAATAATCGTATTATTGAACATGAATAAATTTAGATCGACTTATTAGCATACTGGCGTCCGCGTCCCACACAGACCCGCCTACCTGTAGCTTAATTAATTTAAAAATCCCCTTTCTCTACGAAGAGACTAACGGTGATCCATCGGCCTGATAGATGAGTTTCTGACTTTAATGACGGAGATTGTCAAGACTGCACGCTGCCAGCGGAAGCACACCGACCAAGCGTCAGGGCACGCCGATGACCTCCCCGAGAAGAAATCGCCCCCTCATGTCCAGTCTATCCACTAGAATCGGCAGGATGTGTTTTTGGTGTGACGGGTACTTTTACAACCGAAAAAGTCAGAGACTCAAAATTTCTGAAAATTTTTTGGTGAGAATCAAACTCGTTTTGCCTTGATTCTGTCAGGCTAGGAAGCTAGCACACTAACTACTAAGCGATTGAGGTCTCTGTCATCAGAAAGTGAGCATTTGAACTACTTTATTTACCAGAGACTTTTACCTGAAAATCATAATATTTTTCTGTAATGTTTAGGTCTTAGTAAATATAAGGCTAACAATAATGATTTTTCAGAATTGTAGATGATTTAATTGACGACGAAGTGTCGACCGCAGAAGTTTTAGTAAGTTACTTAAAACTCCTTACTGACGGGCTCAATTATTTAAAAATAGTTTTAAACTCTACGATCGCAACACAACAAAGTTACAAATTTTAACAAATCTTTCTACAAGTTGGACCTACATGGACGCACAAATTCATTTGGATGTAACAAACTTTTTTTTTTATTAAGCAGACAGTTGCTAAGTACAAAAGAAATAATCTCTACTCTTGGAGTAAAAAAAGGTAGACAGAAAATAGAACCATCATGAAATAACTGTACAATAATTAGAATAATTATTTTGCAATGCTTAAAACTTGGTGTAAATAATTGGTAGATTTATTTATTTCTACACGACACTAATTATTGGTGGAAAGGGCGCGCGGTGACTTAGTCGTAACGGGGTGGGCGACATTCTTGCATCAAAATTGCCTACTAACTCTCTACCTCCCTCCCTGACATGAAGAAGGCCTTACATCTCTCATTCCTTTCCGTTCCCAACAGTTTAGTTCCCAGAGTAGTGCTCATACAAAGAAACCAGACGTATAGCAGGAGAATATAAAAAAAAAAAAAAAATAAGACGGCACAACTTTGTCACAAAAAACTGAGAAATGAATAAGTTAATTTATATGCGTGCGAATACAATACATTCATATAACCTGGAAAAAAAAATATGTTACAGTAAAAAATAAGAATAGTGAGGCACAAAGTATACAAAAACGTTTACTTCTGTGTATTTTGAATGAATTGTATGCATTATTCTGTAAAGACTATCCAAATGAGTCTGTTGATTTTTTTTCGTTTGCAAAACTGAGGCCTAAAAATGTTTGCTTGTTGGGAGCAGTGGTACGTATTCTGTGTGTGTTTGTTCTAAGCATCAAAATGTGTTTTTGTTAGTAGAAAGTAATATACAAGTTGTATTTAATATTTACACGACTAATGAAATATGCTTAGAACTTACTTTTTATACGTTCTCTAATCGAACTAATGTTTTTATACTAAAATTTGTCATAAAAAAAAAATTTATTTTCAGGCTGTAACTAATCGAATCTTACAAAGAACTGTACAACTGCTCTCAAAAATAAAAACGATATCTTGAGTTTTGTAATTTGTAATCAAGAATCTTGTACTTTACCATTGGACTGTTATTTAGGTAAGTGCTTGAAGGACCTAGGTTTTAATAAGTTTCAGATTTATTTGAAGAAATTTTATAAAGTTTTACTATCTAAAGAGGTCAGCTACTACAAATGAGGGCCAACTCCTGTGATATCTTTGAAAAACATTGTCGATGAGTCGCATGATTTTATCTAATATTATTGCGGTAAGGTTGGGGAGTTATTGCTTTATGGATTCGTTCCTCACCAGTAGAGTTTATTTTTCAAAGAATTCGAAAACAATTTAAAAGATTGCGAGCTCATTATTAACATAGATTTTGCAGAAAACTATGCCTTTGTGGTCCAGAATGATCCACCTGGCTTTCATTGAAACTATAATCAGGCAGCAGTACTCACTGCCTCTATTTATTACGAACGAAATGATAAAAATGATGGTTCTGGTTTCATCGTAATATCCGTGATTTATTTCACGACACCGTTGCAGTTCATCCACATCAACAAATGATTATTATATATTTTTTGCAATATTAAACAGTACGAAAAATAAATTATTATAGTGATGGTGCTCCTCAGATATTTTAAAATTATATGAATATTTTGAACTTTATTCTCACGAAAAAGACTTTAGAGTCTTAGCGGAATGGCACTATTTCCCAACAGTTCATAAAAAGAAGCATGTGACGGATAAGGAGGATCTGTTAAAAGTTCTGCAGCAAAGGCAACTTTAAGATTGCCAGCAGACGAACAAATTTGAGCTTCTGTGTCTTTGTCTGATTCGATGAAAAGTTAAGGTATTCATAAGACCGTTCAATTTGTACACTCGGAGACAACCGACTACAATAGAAATGTTAAAAATTTAAGTGTTCACTTTATCAACACTAGTAGAATTAGAGATCTGCAACAACAACACCGTATAGTACCTATTGTCAACAGGAATATTAGAAGATGTAAGGTTTTTTCGAGTTGTGACAAGTACACGCAAAGAAAAACGGAAGAAATATTATGTGTAAGTGTTCTGCCAAACATTTTCAGTCTTTTGTTAATAGTCTAATAAATAACAGTTCTGATACAAGATATAAAAACAGTTTCATTGTATTAATTTTTTTAAAACAAAGAAAATACGTAATATAATTTTATGATTGATACTCTAAAAGTAGAGTACATTTCAAGGGGAATTTTAGGATGTTCTCAGCCATAGTAACGCGTACGTATAGGTAACAATTATTTTTTTTCAATTTGACAGTGCGTGGATAATAAAATGTTTTGAATGTAAATATTAAAAAAAACACTACATAGCTGCAGATAGCGTTAGAGTTGTCAAAGCACTTGATTTAGAGATTGAAGAGTTCCTGGTTCGACCCTAGGATGACGTATGTTTTTGTTATTTTTCTGATATTTACATAAAATCTGTAAATTTTTTCTTACATTTAGAGTTAGAATATTTCAAAATAGAGTATCGAGAACAGATGTCAATATTATTATAGGCTACAAAAAAAGTAGCAGCATCACCAGACATCGTAATATTTGGATAGCTAATAGCTGGTAGAATTAGCTGTAATTATTGCTTAAGTATTTTTTAAGGTAGGTTGTACAGAAATATAAGATATCTGTTAAACTGCTAGGTGGCCGTGGTAATAGATTTTATTATTGCGCAAGAGATTTATTAATAAAAGAATAGTATGCATTTGTAATATAAAGTAATCAGCATAGTCGTCTTTTTTTTAATGAACTTTGTGGTGCTTATCCTAATTTGTGAATTAATTTTTGTAAAGCAATAAAATTTCAAATAGTGAACGACGCTCAATATATATATATATAATAAAATTAGCTGTTATATTCTCTATGGAGTCAAGTAGATCGACTTTAAATCATTGTGTAACCTAAGTTTATACATACATCAATCTGAAAGCAGATTGTCAACCAAAAATAATATTCGAAATATAATCGATCTTTGATTGGTAAAAATGATAATAACCAGAAACAAAAAGCGTCGTCTTGCCATGAATGAAAATTATTAAAATTCAAATTGCATTTGTTTTTAACATACATTGTAGAACTAAAAAAAAAGTTTAACATATAAATTTAACATGTAGCTCATGTGATCTCATAATGTAAACAATAAACAGGAGAATTAAAATCAGTTTTATGAATGTATTTAAAACAGAAAAGTATTTAAAGTTATATTCCAGACATGCAGGAAGTATGCAAGGTGCTTAAGTGAGAGCGTGCCCAGTTAGCTATAATCACCCCGAAACATTTTGGTCACTTTGAGTTCGGTTCCTTCGTTGGAGCGAACTATTCTTTTTAAGTCAGCGCCAAAAGTGGGACGCATCTCGGTCCTTAGCGTGCTTTCTACTATTTACAAGTTTTCAGCGTATCAAAATTTTGCTTTGTAATACAGCTGTTATATTTTTAATTAATTTACAACAGTGGTGTATTAGTGAGTTAATATAAATCCAACTGAATTCAAGCACGTTTCCCGTTCTCAAGTCCTATCTCCAGCCATGCCTACTGGGGTTTAGTGGTGGGTGGGATCGAGTCCATAAGCCCCAAGGCAACTGTCACGGAAGTTCTCGAAAACATTAGCTAAGAGGAATACATTAGTCTTCAGGTAGGGGTCAGAATAGTCTCCAAAATATTCCATAAGTTAGATTGCAACTGCTATGTGCTGCTCCTCGATTAATTAAACAGAAAAATGCCATTTATTAATATAATACAAGAAAATATGGCAGCTTATGAAAGGATAAATTCTTACTATTATGTCAGGTGACAATAATCTCTAACTTTCTTGTCGGTGTTGTTACATGGCTTTTTGCATATGCAGCATTATGTTGTGTTAAAATTGATAAGTGTTATATTAACACTCAGCTTATGATTTATGGTCAACTTAGATGCGAACCATCACTTTTACTTGAGAATTCAGTCTTGCATTAAGTTGACGGATAGTTACTTGAATTATTCTTGCTAATTACAAAATAATAATATGACCTTTGTGGTCCTATGTAGTTAATCAATAAAAAAAACGTCAAATAGACTTAATTCCGCGAGTAACTGCAACGCAACAACTATTCTCTGTACTCATGTACCCTGTCTCTTAGTTTACCTAGTAAAATAGATTTTGTCAGTTTAATAAAAAGTTGCTTGTGCTCCTTTATTTATTCTTTTACACTAATAGTAAGGGAGAATCCTGAATAGGTTATGAGTTATTCATGCCATCTACTGTCGTAAGTTGAAAATTTTGTGTGTGAGGTTAAGTGTTGGAAGGAAACTAGTGCCGTTAGAAAGGATTTCGTAAAACATGTAAAGCCCTTAGTTGGTAAGGGAGATTGGCTGATCTGGAAAAAAAAAATGTGCATTCTTCTTGACTACCATAAGAAAGCTTTTGACGTGGCTGACAGAATGCTAATTAGTCCAGAGCTGGCTCATCAAGATGCAGATAAAGAAGCAAAAAAGAGTAAGGACTTATACAGAAAAGCAAACAGCTGTGCAAAATCAACGATCACTAGCACTGTGACTGACGTGGTATATCAAACAATTTTGTACAGTAAGTCAGCCCATGGAGTTGAGGAAACGCTGAAATCTAAGTTAAAAGCCACGTCAGAGGACTAGCTATTAAAAATTTGCATAGAGCTCCTTTCTTTTGGATGGACACTAGCTTAGGATGTTTCAACTCATGTTGCCAAGCTAAAAACTTGTGGACTAAGCTGAATATTTATCTAAAAACAAGGATATAGCATAGCTACCCAAACTTTTATCATGCTAGGCTCTGTACGTTCTGCCGAGCTGCCTTAACTTATTGAGAGGCAGAGGACAGGAGCTTCGATAACCTGGCTATGCAGTTGTCTGTCTCCGACAGAAACTAGGTTAGAGAACCAAAGGACGTGGCCTCTAAAAGTTCCTTTAAGGCAGAGACACACAATGCAAAGAAAAAACAATGGAAAGCAAAAGAAGTTTTTCTGTTACTGCTGTCATAAAAAAAAGCCTCAGGAACGTTACTGTTATAAGTGGATAGTTGACATTAAGCCACAAAAACTATGAAAGGATGAACCAGAAAAGACACTACTTATGGTAGTGACCCTAACAGCTTATACTGCTAGTGAAAACGCAACAAGCACTTCATCAACGAGCTGGTGGATAAATAATGGTGCAACAAGGCATGTGACCAACATGGCTGAATACCTTAAGGACTTTACGAAGTATGCAAGTCCACACACAGTCACCAGAGCGAGAAGCCTTTGGCCCCTGTCGGACAGCAAAGTATGGACTTCTTGTCAGAGATTAACAACAAAACTATAAAACTGACTCTTCATAATGTGTGGTACGTACCAGGTGTATCAAGGAATTTATTATCAGTCCTTTCAGCACACGGTAGGAATTCTCGCAGCGTCTTTAAAGAGATGGTAACTGAGTGCCGACTAATAGTAAACAGTAAACCAGTCCGAAAATGATATGGTCAAATTAATGGTACGCTGTATAGGATAACTAATGTAACCATTAAGTCCTGAGAAGAAGGTAGAAGTTAGCCTAGTGGCTAATGACAAGTCGTTAATGCTACGGCTCTATCATTAAAGATAGGGGCATCAAGACAGTAGGCAAGTAAAGGACCTGCTAATACATGAGCTAAACATGGAGGTCGAGCTGGATAGAGAACTTTTTCAGCTCTTTACATATGGCAAAGCTCATCATCTACTTTTTGGAACCAGAAAACTTACAAGTTGATCAGGTAAGCTTATCTCAAGCGACATAGTAAGTCTTTTTTGCAACTTATTTTGAATAAACAGGTACTCTCTGGAATTCAAGGATGGATTTACATTCATAGGTATGAGTATTTTCTCAGGTAAAAACCAAAGCAAAAGTTTCACTGCAAATCATGCTGGCTCATGCTTAGCAATGTGGACACACTGTTAAAGAAATGCTAGTGAGATAGATGGCGTGCACCTCTAAGTACTTAGACAAGGGCACCAAGCTTCCAGAAGCTTCCAGGCTAAGTTAGTTAGCACAGCTATATACGATCTTAACAGAGTTCGAACGTAATCTATTAAGTGTAAAAGTCCCCATGAGCTCTGGCTTTTAAACAATCCAAGGATAAAGCATATAGAAGAAGTCAGTTTACTGTGCTACATACATATACCATCACAAAAAAGAAGAAAAATAGTTAAAAAAGCTGCAAAGTGCATCTTTACAGGCTACAATGGAGACAAACGGTCCATAATTTATATTTATAATAAATAAAAAGTTATCACATTAAGGGACACCCAGTTTCAGGAAAATATTGATATCTGTTCACGTAAAACACGGCTGCCATTCAAAGAATCAGAGCTCTAAAAGCCGAGCAATCACACGAATAAAGCTTCAAATAACCTTGCAAGTGACAGCGACTCCGGCAGTAACTGTGGTTATAGCAAGACGCAATAAAATAAAATCAATGATACAACTGCCCCAGAAAAAGAATTCTAAGAGATCACTTAATGCTTAAGAAGCCTTCTAACTATAAGGACTTGTTACAAGCATAGAGGCCCCTTCTCTCGGCAGTGATAATCTAGATACTTTTAAAGATGCCGTAAAAAGCAAATAGTCTCTAAAATAAAAAAAAGCAGCGGACCAAGAGATAAGATCACTCCAAAGAAATGAAACTAAGAGTCTTGTTAACTTGCCGTCTGGTGCCAAAGTAATACCCAGTAAGTGAACCTATCATACCAAGAGAAAGCCCGATCGATAAGTCGATAAGTACAAGGTGAGACTGGTCATCAAAGAATAAAAGCATCAAAAAGGCATTTATTATCATTAAACCTTTAGTCTAGTGGAAAAATTAGCAACAATAAGGTCAGTATTGAGCGTAGCAGCCAGCGAGCACATAAAGTGTACCCAGTTTGGATTAAAGAGACAAGCACATTGCCATTAAATACTTTCTCATCAGTTAAGTAGTCTGTCAAACAAATCTCTACGGAGTAGCAAGTTGCTGACATTAAGACTAAACCGTGGTTTTCAGTGCGTTTAAAGTTTAAATGTAACAAAATAGGACTGTAAATTCATTGTTTAGTGACTTAAAGTATTTTTAACTAACTATGAATGAACAAGGGAGACCAATAAGATTAATAAGTGTTACAGGTATAGTCTGCTTACGATATATGTTCATCTTAGATTTGTATTGTCACTTTTACCCGTAACCCATAATTTATGCATGCATTAAGTCGACAGTTGGTAACTTAAGTAACCCTTGCTAAGTACAAGAGCATAATAAGATGGCACTTGTGGTCCTATTCGGTGGATCAAAAAAAATTTAAAGAGTCAAGTGAATTTGATTCCGTGAGTAACTGTAACGCAACAACTTGCCTCTGTGCACATGGACCCTGTTTCTCAGTTTACTTAATAAAACGGATCTTGTTGGTCTAGCTACAAGTGGCTTGTGCTCCTTTTATTATCCTTTGATACTGATGATAAAGGAAAAACCTCAACATAATGCCATTCAAAAATTTTTTTTCAAGTGAGCACTTCTTTTAGCGAGCCACGGTTGTAGACCAAAACGGCAAAAATGAGCGTACGTACTTATATATATATAGGTTCGTACATACCTATATATACTGCAACTCTAAAGGTAAGCAAGATAAGTGGATGTTTGACCGCTTGAGTCTCACTAATTACCTTGAGATTCCACCATATGTATACTAGTAAGGCTAGCACTAGGCGCGTAAATACCCCACTTTTGATACGCATTATGGATTAGATATATAAAAAAGTTTCTTATTTTTAATCACTATTTTTTTTATGTATTTAAATGCAAAAAATTTTAAATACTTTGAAATAAGATGATAGTAGAGTATCGAAACATGGTCAATTATATGTATATGATGATCAAAAAGCCATTTAACAGAGATTTTATTGAAGTTAAAACCAAAATTAAATTGAAAGACATATAAAAGACTGACAGAAATCATGAAACATATACTAATTTCTAGTTATTATAAATATTTGCATCAAATTGCAAATATTGAAAACATCCTATTTACAAAATAATTTTTTTTTAGAAAAAGTAGTAATCAAAAGCATGTATACAATGAACTTTAACAGGAGAATGTGGTGGCATTATTGTAACAGACTTTTGATTACCAGAAAATAATGATCTCTGTGTGTATCTGAAGGATTTACTCGAAAATCATACAAAAGAAACTTATTTAAATAAACAATCATATTTCGCTAGTCCTATGGATTTTCCATTGTTATTTCCTCTGGGTGGTTTAGAATCAAGTACAAAATATTTTTTAAACAGTTCCAATAGAAATAGAAATGTAAATTTTTGACAATACTTCTCAAAGATTATTATACAGACCTCGTGTCTACAATTTTAGTGGACTAAATTAGTTTATAACAGTAGCATGGAATCCAAAATGGAAAGAATAAGAATTAATTGTGAAAAATTTTCCCAAAAATACTACATCAAATAATACACCGAATATAACAGTTAAAGTATTTTATACAAAATAACCATCGAATTTCAATGATATAACAAAAAAAAAAAGTTTTGGTAAAGTTTTAACTTATGATTACACACTAGAATTTTAGAATCGTGGCTAACCACACGCACATCTTTAAATAACATTACATCCTGATAATAGAATAATATTACGAGAAAATATTAATGATATTATATCTGCGGAAATAATTTCGAAAAAAAAAGAAATTGTCAAAATTAATAGTTTAACATATGCTTCATGGACCTTATCATCAACAATGTTCATGTTTAAGCAATTACGATAATAAATGAACATAAATTATCCCAAAATTTTTTTTGAAGTGACAACGTTACAGAAAAATGATTTTGTACAATATAGTGGAAAAAATAATATTTTTAATTGTACGTATGTAAAACTATAAATAAATAAAAGATTCTAGTAGATAATTCCATAGTTAATCCTTATGGGAGATTTTTGTTGGTGAAATACAAATGCTATTTAAATGTGAAATTTTGTGCATCCATGCAAAGCATAGAACATATTTTTGATCACATTTATATGCAGGATGATAAAGAATTTATCCTAAATAAATAATGTAATAATATTACAATAAAAATTACAGACAAGATAAATTATAATAATGGTAGTTAATTAGGACCTATGGTGGCAGCTCGGAGATTGCAAAAAATCCCAATCCGTGGTAAAAGTCATACCATAGTAAATTTGGTAGTACATCATAAAATAAACAAAAAATAAGTTTTGAAGAACACAAATTTGAAAATTCTTTAGAAAATAAGGGAACACCTCTTGCAGCTATGTTAAATTTAAATAAAACAGATGATTTACAAAATAAATAAATTACGTAAATATTCCAGGAAACTACATATTAAATAATTAAATAAACATTTAAGAAAAAAAAAACGTAATAAATAATACTGCTATTAAAAGATTAAATATCGTTTCTCGAAAAGATCCTCAACGTCCTATTTTTAAATTGATAATAAATAAGGTTAGGGGAGGTACTTAATTTAAAGATATAAGAACACATACAGGAATGAATCATAAAACATTTAAAGATACTGCTGCAACCATGGGAGTAATTAAATGTGATTATCAGATTTATGATATTCTTGAAAGCGAAAGTACAGTAGTTTTACTTTCTTGGTTAAGACAATATTTTACTTGGTTCTTAATTTTGGAAAATATTTCTGGTAACGATATTAGGAATAATTAAAAAAAAATTTTACTGAAGATTTCATGGTGAATAAAGAGAATCAAGCTCTTTTACAAATAAATCAGATTTTTTATGGAAAATAAAAATTGTGAATCAACATATCTGCATACATCTTAATAAATTTATTTTTGACAAAAAGGAACGATTTTAACGACATTACTTTTTGAATAAATATGTTCGAATCATTAGACAATCTCTTTATTGATAAACAAGAATAGATTTTGGACATCGTATGTGAACAACATCATTTAAATCTTTTATAGATGGTTTTGGTGGTCCAGAGAATTTTTTTTCGTGTAAAAAATTAATTTGTTATTTTATTTCTCGCGGTAAGAAAATTTTATCAATGGCATGGACTTGGATTGCATCAGTATAACTACCAAAAAAATGACAGTTTATAGAACTTTTCGCTTGCTACTTGATCTAGATGAGCTAAAAAGTGCATTTTTAAAATGGGAATCTTAAAAAAAAAATTGGGAGAAGTTAGTTAAATAATTTCGGATAAAGCTTCTCTAATACATGAGAAAGCCCTAGAAATAGTAGACCGAACGTTGAGGGACCTCTGTGATACAAAAAGTTATTGCAGAAATGAACCCATTATTTTGGGAGATGACTTTTGGTGAATACTTTCTGTTGTAAAAAATAGTAATAAAAATATTATAATTATGGAAATAATTTAATGTTAATTTCTTTGGGATTTGTCTGAAATATTAAAACTAAAATAAGTATGCGTTCTATCAAAGATAACTTTTTACATTCTTACTTTATACTGGAGTAGTAAACATCAAATCATTTTAAATCCCTAAAATTTAGAATCAAAAGATGTATGTTCAAAAATATGTGAGTCAGTAGGCTATATTTTAATGAAAGTGTTGTACTTACTTCCCACAATAAATACACATATTTATAAATTAATAAAATTTCAAATCAAATTGAAGGAAACGTTAAAACATATTATATTATTGATCATACAACTTATGAAGGTGTTGACAAATCTGATAATATTATTTATATTATTTTGCCGATGTAAGTTCTTAATATTATTCGTGATGGTCTAGCACCTCATGAACTTATTTCTAAAATTGGAGCAACCGTTATGTTAATAAGAATTCTCTTTATATCAGATGGATTATGTAATCGTACAAGAATAAAAATAACAAAATTATCAAAATATAATAATTTTATTCATTTGATTTTATGTATAACCATGGGGTTGCGGAAAGGCCTTAAAAAATAACATAATTATAACGTTTCGAAGCAATATTCTAAGTTTTTGTGGAAGAGTAGTGGGAGGGGGTATAGAAATATTAAAACACTTAAAACCACGCAAAAATTAAGAAAATTTCACCATATTTCGTGAAATATGTGTGATAGGGTCATCAAAGTCACGTGGGGGCTGTAGGGGGGGGGGGGGGAGTAGGGGGGGAGAGGGGTTTTACACATTTTTTCCGGGTTAAAATCACGGAAAAATATTCAGAATTTCACCTTAACTGCTGGTGGGGGGGGGGGGGGGCCAGGGGGCTATGGGGGTATGGGGGGGGGGGGTAGACCCCCCCACCAAAATACCCCAAAATATGTATACATATATGTGTATATATGCTAGTAAGGCTCTATACCTCTGCACATTCCGCGCCCCAGCCTTTATTCCAGAATACTTATACTTTTAGAATTAAGGGGTAGGTAATTTCTACATTAATTATGTCCAAAAAATAATTTTTTTTTTTTTTTGTTACTTATATGAACAATTTCTGACGTTTTTCGTATAGTTCTCGACTTAAGTAAAAGATTTCTGGTGGCTGTAGCAAAGTTTTTTTTATATACTGGGAATAATTTTTGTGCAAGAGGCGATTATGAGTTATTTTTTTAAATAATTTTTTAAATATAATGTTATTCTATAACTCTTCATTCATATTAACGTATGATGGACACTATACATATAGATAATTCTAGCTTTTTTTTACTAATTTCTTTGTCTAATTTGCAACTTATTAATATTGACAAATATTTGTACAAATAGAAAATAGTGGCTCTTTAAAAACAAACCCAATCCATCAAAGCTTTTGCCTCGTAACTTATTAACAGTTACAGAAAAAGACAATTGCAAGGAGGGTTGTTTTCTACATGAAACAATAGGTAAAGAAAATGAAGTCCCGATGTTCAATGTTATTCTTGAAATGACAGCTCTATTCCTTATTTCCTTACCTGTGTTAACCTTATCTTCAATGTTATACTCAAATTATTAAGTTATTTTTAAGTCTTGTTGCATTACATAATCCTTCTTCTATACATAGATTTCAAAGTAACATGATAATGGAATTTATATACCAATTTATCATTAAATTAATTTATTTGTAAATACGGTCCAGAAGTTAAAGCAACGTGTAACGACCAAAGTGAGCGATAGTACAATAAAAATCGAACGCTCCCAAATGTACAACTCTTGGATAAACATTTGTAGTTTCATATGCCAGCAGAAGTTTTAGAGATGTTAGTTCTAGTTGTCTGGACTCTTAGATAACCTTTGTTGTTGACAAAATTTTCTAAAGTCCATTGTTACGATTTATTATACGTACCCCTCCTTTAGGGGTTTGTTGTAAAAAGTATGATCGATTTAAGATAAAAAATTTTAAAGTTTACTATGGTGCAGAGATACATTTATGAACAAAGACATTGAAATAATATTTCACGGTGAGGTCTTGCAGAAAGTCCTGTATTGCATAAGAAATAACTTATCGAAGCATAAAAAGATCCAACAGGACAACATTTGGGCTTAGCTTGACTAGCTAACTACCTACTTAAGGCCGCCGCCAGGCACTCAAAACTGCGAAAGTTTTAACCTGAGCATGGGTAACTTTACCTAAGACTATACATCTATTTATATGTGTATGCTCATATAATAACATCAGCTTTTCTTAAATGAGACGTTGATAAGCTAAGACTAATAAAACTTTTTAGTGTTCTAGCGTTTTTGCGTAAGCATGAAAAAGGCCCTATAAAAAAATGGATTAATAATATATTTCTGCCATTTTAAAGGTGGACTAAAATTAGAAACACAAACATTTTTATTATCTAAGCCAGAGTAGCGTTACATTAATATGGCTAGTCTAAAATTGCCTCGACCATAAGATCAATGAACTTATAATTTGAGTAATAATTGATCAAATATAAATGACGATCATAATAGTTTTACGAAAATTAATAACAGAGCAAATTAAATTTCATCTTAATTGGTAAATGAATTTGATTATTGCTTAGAATGATTCAGAAAATCACTTAGTTGTCAATGTATTCATTAATATTACGATATGATTACCAATTATATTGAAGTGCCTAAGAAATGATAGTTTATTAAAGATATAGCGAATGATTTTAATTTTTTTACATACACTACACATCATGTAGTGTGTGGGATTTCGTGGCATTTCATAAAGCTCTGGATTATCTGAAAATTTTTTGTCTACCATCAAAAAGTTATCCATGCGTATTATTTCTAACAGCTTTTATTAGATTTTCTATTACTTTCTTATATTACTAGTGTTAATCTGCTTGTTCCCGCTTTCAGATCTCCCTTTTTTTAGTGTTATAACGTTTACCTAAGAATTGCGTGTGAGTTTAGAATACTCTAACCTACTATTTTTTCCAGTTTTAAATAGTACTGTTATTATTTACATAAACAGGGCAACGCCCTTAACGAGTTGTTATTATGATTTGACCTTAAACTATTTAAAAATATGCCATATCTTAAAAAAGTAGAAAGATTTACTAAAAATAACAATTCTTATAGGTTTTCTGAAGGAAAAAAATTCATCGAGGAGCACAAATAGAGAGGTTGGTTGATTTAAACATAAAACCTTTATTATTTCTGTTTTTGATGTATACATACATGGAATTAAAATGAAAAAATTTAGAAAAAATTGTAGCATGTTGCTTAAACCGTGGCAAGTATGACAGATTAATTATTCACGGTATTGTGCTCAGATAACCTAGAAGTGCTCGAAAATACGAAATATCTTGAACAGGAAGCCAGATGGACTAAAAGTAACAAATTTGCAGGATCCTCAAAAGGTGAATAATCATCGAGCCGTACAAATGGAGAGGTTTGAGTCGGCGGCAGCGGTCAGACATAACTTTAATTTTTCTAAAGTAGCGTATACCTAAGGACAAAACCGCTGGTAATTAATTAGGACAAAGCTTTCTTAACAACATTCTTCTGCAAGTATTTACCTTAAATAAAAAGATGATATAAAAATAATTTAAAACGTGAAAAGAAGCTGTATTTATGCTTCATAATGTAGAATTGTTTTCAAAAAAAATTCTAATCTTTCCCCTAATACAAAAAATTTTGAGCCCTAAATCGTTGAAAATATTTGAAATAATTCTAAGACTTGACTGATCAATGAAAAAAAAAAAAACGTAGTTTTTTTAATAAAAAAAAAAACGGCATATCGTAACATAGAAGTTTTTTGATGCTGTTTTAGATGCAACAATTAAGGAAATCAAATAATAATTTTTACCTCAATAGTACAAAAAACCGGGTCTTGGATATAGGAAGTCGTTGTACAAGCCGTAAAAAGGTAAAAAACATGATTCTGTTTGTGAAATTGATATAAGGAAATAAGTTTAATATTGACTTTAGTGGACTGTATTGCGGGGCTAGCGTGGTCTAGCTTTATGCTCATGGTTGCTTTTTTGTCGGAATAAGTGGGTTTTAAGCCCTCAAACTTGCCTTGGCAAGTACTGATTTAAGAGCAAGAAAAAAACGGAGACTAAACTAAAATGATTGACCTAACGATTTATTGCAGTGTAACAAATATAGGTGGCTGCGAGAGAGTCACTATCTCTCTCGGCTGCGTGAGTCTGCTCGCGAGGGCGTACGTGTGGCTCGAAAGCATGCGGTAGCTAGACTGACTGTATAAGCGGGCAACCTTGCAGCGCAGCAACACATCGAGGTATATGTAATTTTATGTATGTTTGTATAAGTTCTAACATTAGTAGTCTAAGAGAAAGCAGAAATAATCTTATGCTATGTACAGCAAGGTATTATTCGAGAATATTCGTGAAGCTATAAGAGTATTTCTCGCTCGGCAAGTCTTTGGCTTTGAAGGCATCATAACAATAACACGAACACTTTGAGCACTGAATTCTTAGAATTTAGGTAAAAGAAGTAAATGTACAAGTGATAAAAATAAAATTAGAATTACATTTAAATATGTACTTTAAAGCTATTTCAATCCTGAGCAAAATGAAAACAAAAATTTTTAACCTCGAATTATTAAGATCACTCAAAGCGTTTCTAAAATATGACTGTTTTTTAAAAAAAATATCAGTAATTCTATAATCAAAAGCAAACAAAATATTCATCAAGATAACTCAAAATGAAAAAACCTATTTTAAAGCTCACTTAGATGTTACTATTTAGATGTTCGCATTTTATTTTTTTCACGCTTTAAAAAGTAATAAAAACGTCTTTTGGCCATAAAAATCGTCATAATAACCTTAATGAGGTATAAAACTTAAACTTTTTGTCTGAGCTACCATAAGGATAAGAAGACAAAAAATTTCATGCCCAGAATATTTTAAATCGACCGTTGGGTTTCGAAGAGATAACTGGTTACACACACACACACACACACACACACACACACAAACACACACACACACACACAGACGTACTTCTTCTAAAAATGTTATTATTTCATTCTAGACACTGTATAAGACATTTCTAATGTATTTCTACAAACCTTTTTTTCTTACCTATACAAAGCTTTCCGTACACGGAAGCAACAGTGGTAAAAGATGTCGAAAAATAATGACAGCACGTTTAATTTATAAATACAAATGCGTACTTATTATTTCAAAATAATTGTATGACGCTTAAACCTTAAAAAACAGAAAAAACGCCACACCTTGGCGGGTAAGCAGCTAAGGTCAAATGTAACAATTTTTACAATTTAATACAGACATGCATACATTATTTAAAAATATTTTTTTATATTGCTTGGAAACAACATAACTTAAAAAAAACTAACGTGTCTGAGTTGCTTTTATTTTACAATTAATTGATTGCATCTTGTGTATAGTTTTATCTATTTGTCATACCATTCACACACATGACTTCCACCTCCTCTCTATCATTTACTTGCTTTCTCTTGCAATACATTCTTACACATTTATTACCTCTTTAAGTTATTACTTCTGCGGTGTGTCACACGTGACACACCCTATCTTTTTCCATTATCGGTCAGCTGTCTCATCGCTATGAGACTTTCGTGTGCATTTTATAGAATAATAGCAAGAAGTTTAAGTTTCCTACCCAACCAATCAGCTGGTGTTCTTGCATTAGGTAATCTTTGACTATAGGTTACATGCTTACGTTTTTTATCATCAAAAATGTAAGCATCTATCACATATGTGATATATGTAATGAGCAGCTTTGGGTTTTGTAAGTCGATTTCTTACAAGTCATAATAAGTCTTTTATCCAGACGTCGTAAAATCAAGGTAGTGCTATATTGTTTATTATTTTATCTTCAACATCTTTGTCCGAATAGTGATCATGCATTGATAGAAGATTCAAGTTATGTTCTTTTTCATTATTTGTTACATGGTATGGAGAAACAGTATGTATTATGCCTCGTTTCTTTAGGATAAGTGAATTGATAGATACCTTACTCTGTTTTTTAAAAGCACATATCTGCGTTCGCATTGCTAGAAAACAGTTGCCCTTAAACTTAAATTTATTTAAAAATTTCTCACATATCAGGGCTCGTACAGCATGTACACTAGCTGGATAAACTGCTGATATCACAGCCCACTTCAAACATTGATCGTCATTATTTTGTTAGTTAATACAAATTTTTTTATCTTGAATATCTTTTGGTAGCGGTATATAAGAACTTTCATGTGATGGATTGTGATTGTTTATATTCATAGTTAGATTCACTATTAAATAACGAGACCATCCTTAGTTTCGTTCTTGAAATTCTATAAGGCCTCGCTAGTATATTAGCTGCATATTGGTGTTAAACCATTACAATACATCCGTGAGATGGGTTGATTTTGAACATTAGAGTGTATAATTTCTTGTACTTCCTCGTCGCTTTATACATTATTGAAGATAGCTGTAAGAATTGCATTGACTTTCATGGCATAATAATTTAGTAAAGCTTCAGTTGTTTGATCTTTGACAACAGAGCCAGCGATGGAGAGGAAGGCTTTTATATTTGGATGAGCTAAGTTCGTAATCACGGCAGTCTTAATTTAACACTTTAACGCTGACTGTACAGTGCTCCAAATTACTGGTCGGTGTATATTTTTTCCATGTTTATGATTCTTGAACCAACGCAGTCTACAGGTAGATTAATATAATCTGATACTTTATTTCTCCCCATGACTCGACTTCTCTGTAGTGATAATGACGCTAAGCGATTGTATATTTTTTATGCTGAATTAGTCTACTTTCCAATATTATTCGCCGCTGAAGAAGGAATATGATCTATATATTGCTGCAATGTATTAGCCTTGTAGACGTAATACTACCTAGTAGGTTCTACAGCCTTAGCTGGTTTTCACACATATTCATGGCTGCTGCAAAAAATGAAATTACTCTATTAATTACACATACAAACATATATATTTTAAAAATTATACACTGGTATATTTACCAATGTTACTGCTTATATATTCTTGAGAGCTTTTTCCGTTATTAAGGAGGTTCAGGAGTATCATTTAGCGAGGCAAGGAACGGGGAGTCCGCCCGGCCTGCGCAGCGTGGTCCCCTTTACCGCGCACCCCTTCTTGCACCCAACAAACTTAATATTTGGCTTGCAACCAACGCTGGCATTGTTCAAAATTTACTACAACATGACTTCAAATTTTGATAACTGAATCTTGAAACAGTTCTTTATACGTCAGTATGGTTTATAAAATATCTTTACATTTTCCAAAAATATTTGTCCATGTAATCGATGAATCAAGGTTACATTTCATAAGAACCTATGTTATTACACATATTTTTGTTTGTATTACTATTTTTAAAATGACCTATACCAAATTTAAAAAAAATTTATGAGTGTTCTGTGTATTCCAGACTATTGATAAAAATCCATATCATTGTGTTCTTTGCATTTTATAGTTACTCCCAAACCTCCTTAAAGATCGCTTTCTGGAGAAATTGTGTTGGTTAGTGCTGCATTTCTAGAGATCTTAAGAGCTTCTTTGTCGGCAGGATGACTGCGCTCGTCGACTGATTTATAACAAATAATTGTTATCTTTATTATGTAGCTTGCTTTGTTCCCCTAGTAATCAATACCGTTGCCTATGCGTTCCGTGGTTATAGGTTTGTGCTGGAATTCCAGAGATCACTAGATTTATTTTATGATAAAAATTTATGTACTAGATCATTGTACTCGCTGATTGACTTGTGGCAGCTGAGGGCTCTTGATTTTGTACAGCACTATTTATACCCTAGATGTTTATATTAATAAGTTTCGATGCCTAGTACCCACGATTCGCTCTACGAATAAAGGTTGCTGCTTTTACTGTGCATGCTAAATATTATTGTGTAAATATAGTGTAAATTATAGTTAAAGCGGCAACAATTGGTACATGACATAAGATTACATCGTATAGAGATAATTAGCGCCATTCCTTTTCCACCATTATTTTCGAAGCAGATAAAACGCGCACAGAAACGCACACGCACACATGCACATACACAAACATACACAAACACACGCATATACATGCATACACACGTATCAACGAGCACGAATTCATACACATGCATCCACATGCGGACGCACTCACACGCATGCACATGTGTGCAAGCACACGCATATCAACACAGAACGCAGACGTATAAGCACGCACGATTAGACACGTATATACAATCATACATTTGCATGAACGCACATGCATACCTACACACGATCTTACTCGTTTACCCCTGCAAACGCAGACGCAAACATATAAATGTACATACACATCTATAGAAATATTTCCAAAACCCGTTGTTTATCCTATGCTACTGCGAACCTAAAAATTCTTCTCAAGAAAATTTTTTTGGTGTTATGCTACGAATATTGAGACTTATATGATAATGATGTCATACAAACTCTTATATAATGTAGACAATTGAGAATTATACATTCAATAAGTCAAACTGTTGAAAAAAGGTATACATGCTATATCTATTATTAATTAGTTATTGGGTCTGGCGTGGTTGGATACGGATAGTTTAAGTAGTTGTGTTTCAATCTTATATCATCTTAAATAAGTTTAGATAACCTCAGAATACTTATTTTAATATTTTTTTAGAAAAATATCGGCCTAGGCTACGAATTTAAACAGTAATAGAATTTTGTAGATTTCTATAAGTCGCAAGATTCATTTTTCGAACGTGTAACTGAAAAATTATTATTCATAACTATTTTTAATTAGGAATAAAATGGAAAAAAAATTTCTATCTCTACGTAAAACTATTAAAAACTGTTTCGCATCGCCTGTTCTTCATTAGTTATCAAGTGCAAATAATTGCACCTAATTTTTTGAGGTCAACTACATTTTTTTCATACAATAACGTAAACTTGTATAGTATTGTTCAACAGTGACTTGTTTTGTCACCTATAGATACGGTTTTTATCAATTACTGTACAATAATTTATACATGGTATATTTCTAATGAGTCAACTATTATATATTCTCTCCATTACTGGAAAGATTATTGATCTGCATTTAATTATGAAAATTAGTATCAGCAGATAACAATGAATAACGTACATACGTAACGTATAACTCATAACGTAAGATTATGTTCATGACTTTAAACTAAATAAGAAAATAAATCAGTAGCAGAACCTCATAAAATATATACCATACATATTTAGTAGTATATTTATTTGATGGTAGTTCTTGGAATTTATAATGATTCTTATTAATTGTACGTTCTATTGGACTATAATAAAAACTTGCAGTGACATTGACCTCGTAGAAGCAAGTTCTTTAAAAATACAAAAATAAAAAAATATTCAGCATCAAGTAAAATTGAATTTTTGATTAAATTTAAAATTAAAAAATTATAAATTCACATAATTATTAAAAAAAAGTTGATACCGAGGTTATACACTGTTTAATAAACTATTGAATCTCCATATTACATCTTCTAGTTCATTGCTAGATAATGATATGGAATCAGCAAGAATCCGTATTTAAAGGTCACAAAAAAAAAATTTTAACATATATAAATTTTTGGAGGGATATGTTATAAAACTGTAAACCGTACTTACTGTTTTTAAGATTTTTCCGCAGCGATAGTATAAATTATAAATGTCGCTTTTTTTTTTATAGCTGTGTATTATTATAATCAAAAAAGTCGCAGTAACACGTCCAGAAGAAGCTTCGAGGGAGTAATTAAAGAAACACAAATTGTCAATCAGTATCAATTAGCGGTCCAGGCCGATTTTCTCTATAAGTAAAATTACACCAATTGTTTAAGCTCATCTTGGCAAATCATGAACGTTACTAATTATCAACTACTTAAACTATCGCAGCTTAAACAACTATTAATAAATACACGATGCACACCTGTTTTCAAAAGTTTTGACAATAAATTGTAATATTGTTAACTCTTTACAGACTACGAGAGTAACGTTACATCATGATAAAAAAAAGTGTAGTGTCATAAGTTAATGAATCCACTATAAATGCTTTGAAGAAAACAGATCTTTAATTTGTTAAAAGTTGTATTAAACGCCGATTAAGAAAAAAAAAAATTATATTAAAATAATTTTTTTAGGTTATGCTAAGACAGAAAAAACATGTCTCAATTAAATAAGTAGTTTATCTGTCTTGGCTTAAGAACTTATTACAGATATTTTATATGTCCGTGTTTTCAAAAGTTTCAGTAATAATTGTATATTGTTCGACTTTCTACATTTTTTAAGGTAATGTTTTATTGCGATAGATAGACTCGCAGTAAGACTTTCAAGAGAACTATCTAAATAGTATTTAGAAGATAAAAAATGTAATATCGGTAAAAATTTGTGGTCAAGGCTGACCTATAACAAAAAAGAAAACTATTTTCATAAATTTTTTAGGGTTTGTTGACAGATCAAAAACATAAGCAAATTTAATAAAAACTATTTAAACTGTTGTTACCTAAGAACTTATTGTTAATATTCTATTCGTCTTCAATTCAGAAAGTCTGAGTAGCAATTGTCGAATTTTCGTGTTTTCGCATATTTTTCCGGGTTATGTTCTATCATACTCATAAAAGTCGCAGGGCTACATTTAATAGACATATCTGGCAAGTTTTTAAAAGGAAAAAGAATTCAAGATCAGCTAAAATTTGTGGCCAAGGTTTATTAAAAAGAGAGTAAAAGCATTTAAATTATTTTTTAGGTTATGTTGACAAGTTGAAAACGTTTGCAAATTTATTAATAAGTATTTATACTTTCTATGTTCAAGAACTTATTAGAAATATCTTCTCTATACCTGTTTTAAAAGATAAATAGCAATTGTGGAATTTTCGACTTTCCATTTTTTTAAGTTATTCTTTTATTATGATGAAACAAGTCGCAGTAGCACGTTTAAGAGAATGATCTTATAAGTATTGAAAAAAGCAAACTTAAAATCGGTTGGAGTTCGTGGTTGAGGCCAATTTTTTTCCAATAATAGTTTTTTTTACCCACTGCTTGCCGGGTAGGAAACGTAGCTAATTCGGTACTAGTTAGAACAAAGCAGTGCTGCCTAAAAACTATCCTAGAACCTGCCTAGCGCCCTGACTGAAAACTTATTAATATTGTATGTTATATGCACTTTTAATCAATAATTTGGGTGAGAAACCATCTAACTATGTTAATTATTTTGGGTGTTATTTTGTTTGAAAACAATAATTAATCTTATAGCAATAGACTTTGCTAAATTACACTTCATTTTCGATTTCTAATTTTACTTACAGGAGGAAAAAGTTTATTTCACGTTCAGGGTGAGTATTAGGACGGATGTGATTATTATCTCCCATTTTCACAAGATAAAATCAACAAGAAAATTAAAAACGCGTCCTCCAACTTTAAAAAGCTTGGTCAAGTGGAAATGACCCATTGCGAAGCAAAAGCCAGACTAAAGCAATCAGATATGATTTTAATAACTTTCAACGCATTCATAACCTATTTATAAACTGGACATCGCTTGATGTGCAACATGATTACTTCACTTTAGTCATTTGGAGAAGGGTAAAGATCACTGTTACAATAACTTTGGGGAATCTGGTAATTTTTTAAGTAATGTAAAAACACATGAACAGCCCGTTGATCCTATTTTTACATGACTTCTTACTACGAGTTCTAGCCTTCTTGATATTGACTAACTGAATTTTTCCGGTGATCGAGAGGAATGGCCAATCTTTTGCGATGTTTTCCGAGCTTTAGTACAAAACAAAACTAGAATCTCACTTGTGATAAGACGTCACTTTTTGCGTACAAGGTAAAGGATCGGATCTTATAATAAAGATTCCGCTTACCTCTGAGAACTATCAACGAGCTAGGACCGCATTAGATGATTATTACGATAATCCAAAAAGGTTAATTTTTGGGTATGTAAATTCTGTTATTGACGATAATATAATGGTAAATAGCTTAGCTCTCCAACTTTTAGAGTTGATTTTATTTAGGAAGGACCCTTACAAAGATTCTCAAATTTTGTAGACCTCTACGATCACTTACGGTCCTGTTCCGTCACGTTATCTTACCTCCAGAATACTAAAAGAGTTAGCTTGCTTGTACAAATAGAGTATCCCTCTTAGAGCCGAAATATGAGACAGCGAAGTATATCTTTAAAGCTCACTTAGAAGTTAAGGCTAAGCTTAAACTCAATCAATTAAATAAACCAACAAACTCGGTTGCTTCTCTCTGCAAACGGTCAAGCGATTCCCACCAATTGTTGGAAGATCTCCCTGTTGATCAAAGATCAATTAATGCATAAATGATAGCTGATAACAAATATGTCACTTCTGTCTTAGGGCTTTGTTGAAATGCAGACTGTAAATACTGTAGTTTTAAAGTTAATTAGCCTAAATCCTTTCTAATCTTGACTAAACGTACCGTACTTCCTGAAATCGCGAAGTTATTCGATTTACTGGGTAGGATCACTTCTGCTTTGATCAAAGCCAAAATACTAATGCAACCGTTATGGCTCTTAAAGCTGCCTTAAGATGGCAGGTTGTCATCTGCGCTTTAGTTGTAATGGTGTAGCAGGATTTTTGAAGCGAGCAGTTAAAATAAAGTAGGCATGATAGCTGGAATCAGTATCAGAAATCTGATTCAAAAATTGAAATTCACGGGTTTTTTTGATGCTTAAAAATGTGCATATGCTGCAGTAGCCGATCATCTTGTTCATTGCAATAATAAGGTCTTCCCATCTTTAGAAGTCGCCAAAACTGAGGTAGGTCCTCTCAAGATAATCGGTATTCCCCGTATCAAGTTATGCGGACCACAATTACTATCTGTACTAGTCTGATATTACATTGATACTACTGGAAACAAACCATCTGAAGTCAATCTATGGACTGACTCAAAAAATTTGCCCTATCGGATTCGCTCTGTACCATTACAATGGCCCAATTTTGTTGCAAATAGGTATTCTGATATACATGCTTTAAATCCAACCGATCTGTGGCATCATGTTACTACTAAAAAAAAACCCTGCCGACACAGACTCACGTAGAATTTTATCTTTGCCCTTTTGGGACAAATAATTAATGTTTGATGGCCCAAAAATTTTGCATAAGCTTCAAATAAGTTATCCAGAAACACCCTAACAGAGCTTAGATGATAAGGAGTCTGTTGACAATTAAAACATCTTGAATATTACGCAGTTGCTGAGCTATTCGTGGAGCTATTACCATAATTATAGTAGGTGGTATAAATTACTTTTTATTACTAGTCTTTACAAGAGTTTTGTCTATAAACTAATAAATTGTTGTACCTTTAGTTCCAACAGAATCAAGAAAACTATAATTTAAATCACAGAAGATTGTAATACTGCTGACTCATACTTTCTTATATTAACTGACTTATGAGCTGCTTGAAATATTTACATAATAATTCTAAGCTTGATAACGCTCGTTCGCTTTTGTCAAGGGAGCATCAGCAAATAAACTTTAAGACTTATTACAAAGTTCTTTTAACTAATTTCTTTCAACTTGTAGAGAAACATACCCAAATAAAAAGAACGGTAAACATATCCAATTTTGCCAAGTTTTTATTGGAAGAATGATCTGAGTTGAGGATAGAATTAGTCAAGCTTTCTTATCCAGTGAAACCAAGCTTCCAGTAATCCTTGCCTGCAACGATCGCCCGACAAACTTAGTAACGTGTTACCATCATAACTCGGTGTTACACGGAGGCACTCAGTTGACATCATATTCGATTCATAGAGTGTATTGGATTCCTAGATGTCGTCAAGTTGTGGAAAATCAATTATCATCTTGCTTGCCCTGTGCACGGTATGTCGCTAGCTGTTAGATCCCTTAAATGAATGACATGCCTTTTTATTGAGTCCTAGAAGTTCCTATTTTTTCTCAAACCAAAGCAGCATATACTATGCTGGTCTATTTAACATAAGGTTTGCTAAGACTAAAGAAAAAATTACGATGAAAGGGTATATCGCCGTGTTTATTTAGATGTTACCTAAAGCTGTACACTTAGAACTGGTTGGGGACTATTGTCGAAGGCCTTTATCGCTGCATTTAATCGTTTGATATTTCGTAGAGGATAATATCTCTATCTTTATAGTGGTCTTGAAACGAATTTTATAAGAGCTTCTTCGAAAATGCAAGAAGACCTGCGGGAATTCTAGTCACCTTACCGACTTTCTAATGATTTGTAGAAATTAGGAATAAATTCGAAACTTAACCCTTATGCAGGTGCATACTATTGGGGGTTGAGAAAAGTGCCGGGTAAGTCGACAAAGTTCTATTTGAAACGACCTAGAAGAACAAGCTCTAACGTTAGTTAGGTTTTGTACTTTATTATGGTAAACTAAGGCTTTTTAAACTCTTATGCTTCAGTCATATCATCGGACGATCCTTTTGCCCTTGAAGCTCTTACATCCGCTCACTTTCTCAATTATAAAGACGCCAACTGAGTACTTAAACCTGAACTGGCCCTAGAAAAGTTCAATCCCCTTCGCCGCTGGAAATTTATTCCCTCATGTTCACAGTAGTTATGAAAAAGGTGGTCCGTAAAGTATTTAACATCATTACAAACGAGTCAGAAATGGTATCTTACGCAAAGACCTATGCTAATAAATAATGTTGCACAAATTCGAATCGAGAATACACTATGTAGCTATTGACCGTTAGGTCACGTAGTTAAAGTGTTCACGGGATCTAATGATACTGCGAGAGTTACAAAAATTTGCACTGCTTGGTTTACCTTCACACGGCTCTTGGTCGATCTTGTACTAATTATCAACTCCTACTGGCAAGACCTATTATGCTGAACAATTATATGCTATCTCTAATCAAGGAAAGTGGCATATAATTTTTTTTTGGTTTTATCATTTTCAAGCCATAATTGGTTCTTAGGCTTATGACCACATCCAACTGTTGTATAAAATCAGCAGATCTTCTGATTACTGTAAAATGTACAAGATAAAAAAAAAAGGCACCAGGTGAAGTTGCAATGAGCAAATTACTTTCGTAACTTTTTGAATTTAGGCTATTATTTAAGCCTTTTGCAGTTAGTGTTTTTCGTATCAAACCACTCCAAAAACCTAAGAACTTATTAATATCAGATAATACAAATAAAAAAAAAATGCATGCGTCGGATACCTGGAATTTTCGAAGTTTTTATAGTCATTGTACTGTAGCAATTGCTAGAGGCCTACGCATTTTAGACAAAAATTTTACAAGTGTTATTGCTAACTGACATAGAATTAAATTTTTGCAAATACAAGAAAATCAAACTAATTCATGCAAAATTTCTTCCATAAATATCGTAAAAAGTAGTTGTACATAAATTAGAATGTATCAAAAATAACTAAGGAGATTTATATCGTAACTATTTATTATTATCTATTTACTATTCAAGTTCTGTAAAAAACTGTATCAATACTTAATTTTTTTACTCTCTAAAAACGGATCGTCCATAAATTTTGTAAGGGTTTCTAGGGAGGGAGGGTGTTTTGAAATTCTCCATACATTCTTACATAGGAGAGAGTAGAAGGCAATAAGTCATTTTGTAATCATTAAGAGAAATGATTTGTAGTGGCTTTTCAACGGCATAGCAACGTTTTACTACGTAAAACCACTGGCTGTTAAAATACCATTATGAATCTGACTACTTTACAATTAAGGTGGCTCATCACGATAGTGCCGTATCAAGCAGGGGCACCAGGGAGGATATCTGTAAATTAAAGATTTGCGGAGTATAAAAGAAAAAAAATACATTAAGTGGTTTGTGTCACATCTTATCCATGATTTATGAGCAAAAAAACGCAAAAAAACTACGTAATAGAGAAAACTTACTATTTATCATTGTACCGAAAAAGTGCGTACGTCCCTATCCAAGCAGACAAACTCACGCGTTTGCTCTCAGCTTCAGCGTCTGTCAACAGCATATACTTTCTACGTATTTTGTGGAATTTTAAGCAACTAAATATTACATGTATGTGAAAAAATGTATGAAAAAAGTATTTCTTTTATTTTAAAACAGAAATGAACAAGCAGCTGTTTCTTTGAATAACGCGTCCTTATCAGAGTACACAAATAATATTTCAAATTGAATGATGCTGAAAATGGCTAGGGCGCAAGTAAATAAATCTATTTTAAATAAAATATTTACGAGAGATGGCGAAAAAGCGCTAAGGGTTTTTCCAAGCGAGAACGTTGGAGGCAAGCCATGTGTGACTAGTAACAAAACAAAATTAGACAAAATATGCCTAGTATTCGATTGTAGTGACATATAAAGGATATTTTATTTGATTGTAATTTATATAATTTATGGCGTTATTGTCATGTTGTCATCAAATGCACAATAAAAATGAAAGTTTTTAAATATCTTTAATTACTTTTTATTCAACCCATTTATTGAAACTAAACTGTTAATTATTATTTTTACACAAAGTTTTTGCAATAATGTACATTTAAAACTGTGCATCCCATTCAAGTTATAGGTCGAAACAACAGTTTTACAATTTTTCACCCTAAATTCTTATTTATATTAATTGATTCTCCCGGGCTCGCGCAAAGAATTAGAATTGAGGTTATCCTACGGTTAGGACTTTTAAGACTTTATATCTTTTTGTTTTGATCGGTACTCTTGGACTTTCGCGATTTAATTAGAAAGAAGATTATTTAAACTACTTGCTCTCAGTTTTTGTGCAATGTGGCTCGACTTTTAGCCTACAAAAGCTATAAATTTAGGTGAAAAAATCCAACTGCCCCATAAGACCAATGCTAAAATTTCGAACTTTGGATATAATTTTTTTCGATTTTGTCCGGCAACATGCCCTGAAATTTTAACTGTACATCCGCTGAGTCATATTCTACCAGAAATTCTAATTTGGATGCAATGGCTCGACTTTCGAGAAGGTGATGAGCCACCTTAAGACAAGTTTTTTCTATCACAGCATTGTTTATTTTTTAGTTTCGAAGGAATCGTTTATCGTTGTCAATATTTTTCTGCTATTTAATCTAGAATCTAAAAAGTTAGCAGAGACTTAAGATTTACAGACATCTCAAAATAATTTTTTTCAGTATTCATGGAATTTGAAAACATTTTATTTAATTACTTCAACAAATTGTAGGGGAGTAAGGGGCTTATTAATTTCTTACGCTCCCTTGTATAAGGGTGGGTGAAAGTAAAAAATTATAAGAAAAGCCCTTTTGTAATGTAATGACGATTCCAAAGACCGGGACCCAACTCGGTACTTTATTTGATATCAGGAGCCGACTTGGAATCGGCCCTCAGAAACATATAAAAAACAGTTTTAAGCATATACGAGGTGTGTTCAAAAAGTAAGGTGACTTTGTATTTTTAAGAAAAAATATTTATTTATCAATATTTATGTTGTCCCCTTCAAAGTAATCCCCCT